>UYYG01000062.1:0-174208 GCA_900625125.1 Dracunculus medinensis | reverse complement strand
CTTGCCTCTTTGTTCACTCGGTTATCTTGCGCAAATAAATTTAAGATTCAAATACTAACGATGTTGGTCAAAACCTTTGTTATTAAATGCCAAAATTTTTTTAAAGACCGCAAGAATGAAAATAAAAATTTCTAACTTGAATTGAAAAGATTTATAATAAATTCATCGTATTTTTAATAATTTGGTGACTTGCTTGCACTTTCATATCTTATTTTCCTATTCAACAAGAAAGAACGGAAGTCCTTATTTTTTTTTAAAAATTCTCATTTTTCTCATCCTTCTCTTCTTTAAATTTATCAGCTTATCTTCATTCAGTGCGTTAATTTTTTACGAAGAAATTATAAAAAACTCATTCTGATTAAGTTAAATTAAAATATTTTGTTCCAAACGTGAAAAAAAATATTACAAAGTGAAACACTGATGAAACATGTGAAAATAATTTTCCGCAATTGCTAGGCACTAATAATGAAAGTATATTTTAGTGCATCAATAAAATATTAATTATGAAATGAAATGAGCCAAATTTTTTTTTTGTGTTTTTTATTAGCAGAACATGGAGGCGCAAAAATTTTGCCCGCATCTGCTTTTACCTGTTATTAAAATTATTGGTGATAATTTGCTAATTGATTAATGCTAATTGATTGGTGATAATTGCTAAACGATTAATGCAAGAAATAAAGTTGATCAGTTTACATTGAAGAGTTGTAGTACTTTTATCTTTTTGACTTTCTTAACCTAAATTCGGACTTGTCTACTCTGATTCAAGCTCTTCCTTCTCTCCTACCCCTCTAAACTCTCTCTCTTTTTTGTTTTCTGAGAGAATATTTTTTTACCTTTAATTGATAGTCTTTTTATTTTTCCTTTTCTTGGCATAACATAGGAAAATGGAAAACTGCACATCCGTAATAAGTGATTTTTTATACAAAATTTATAGTAATTTTTATAAAATAAACAATATCATAGAATAATTACGTCTGTCTTCGACAAGAATAAACCTGTCATGTTAAAAATCCGGGTGGCTGCTGGGTTAATGGTAAGATAATTGCCACCGACAGTGCCTTCGGCTGGAATCCGATCAACGAGTCATGCTTCGTTGGGTGATAGTGTCACCGAACGGCGAAAGAAAATGGAGGTAGAATGGCTCAGTGATTGTTGCTTAGCCTGAAGATATAGAAAATAATTTTTATTATTATTAGGTATCAATGATTGATAATCGATTATTGCTTCATTTTGGCATTTCAAATGATGTTTTTTTTAAATTTTTTTTCTTTTAATTTTCAAATTTTTTTATTTTTCTCCCACCTTGCGCTACATAGATAATATTATAAAAAATATAATATTATACTTGCTTTCGACAAGAATAAACCTGTCATGTCAAAAATCGGAGTGACTGCTGGGGACCCACGTAACTCTAGCACCAAGTGACTCTGTGGTGAAACGGTCAGATATTTTTAATACGGCGTCGGCGTTTCCCGACGCGCATGATACTCCCATCCCGGTAGTACGTGCAATAAGCATGCAAGCTGGGCGTAAAACGATCCCAAGGTTCATAAATAAAATATGCTCGCCAATTGCTCGAAACTTATCAAGGTGAACAGCCCTCTGCATGTGCGGCTAGGTGTTAGCTGTATCATGGAGCGTCAAAATGCTTATGGACGTTGCAAGCGATCACTGTCCACACTCTTTCTAAATATCGTATGGATATCGCCTGCTTGTCGGAGGTCCGTCTTCCTCATTTCGGATCTCGAGTAATTGCTAATCTTGGCAGAGAGGTATTGGCTATATCAGACGCTTTGGATAACTCGGGGTGAAATGGCCTAGCGATTGTCATGTCTGAAAAGGGCTTTTTCGCTTTGATTGAGTGGGAAAACGGTAAGACGGTAACGGTATCGCCATGCTCACTTTAAAAGTTTTTTAAATTCTTTAAGTTCTGCAATATCTCGGTCATCAGTGTCTAAGCTCCAACTTTTCCGGCAGGTAAAGATAAGGTCTATGCGAAACTTCAACTGCTAACAAAGTCTCTACCGAAACGTGAAATGATCATAATCGGTGGAGACTGGAATGCGTGCGTAGGTCATAATGCCGCTGCGATGACTCGACAGTTGGCAAATATGGCATTGGAGACCGGTGCTCCAATGGAGAAAGTCTTTTTCTTTATGCTGAAGAGCATGATCTTTTTGATCATGATCTTTTGTATTATACTTGCTTCCGGCATCTTAGAAAACATCTACGTGGAACTCCCCGGATAACCAACATTTCAACCCGAGTGATTATATCTTAGTCAGTGGTTGTTGGAAGAATTCTGTACTAGATAGTCGTTCCTATCGCAGCGCTGAAACGGGTAATCTTTATGGACCATATTATGGTTCGAGCCAAAATTCGCATAAAATTGACAACTCGCAGAAAACAACATCACCCGAGATCTTTCAAGTATCTCAAATTAAAGAATTCGAGGACAGTAAGCGCATTTTAAACCGAACTATTGAAGCATCTCAATGGTATCAATGATTTCTCTGAACGGCAAATGAATATTGGTCCAAACTCAAGGAATGTCTCCGAAAGCCATTTCAACGCTAGGGTATACTACTAGGAAATACTCTAGTTGGGTATGGGAAGTGGCTGTCCAACTGTCTGAAAAAGCTACCAAAGCAAGAATGTCAGGTGATCCTGATTACTCGTTTCTTCGAAGATTTGTAACAAAAGCAGCACGGCGGGATAGAAATCACTTTGGAGTGACATAGCCTCAAGAATGGAGGCGGCGGCTCGATTAGGTGATAATAGGAAACTATTCTGCCTTCTTCATAAAGCAACTATGACTCGAGGAATCAGTGAAATGGTAAGAGACAGTAATGGCGTACTAATCAAAAGTATTAAAGATCGCCTCATAAAATGGAAAGAATTGTTTGAGGCCAAACTTAACCATGAAGCGACATCTGTTGCCCCTGATACGTTTGCCGAAACATACGCTTGCAATTGCGAGCCTCCCACATAAGAAGAAACAATTTCAGTTATCCACAAGCTTAAGGCCAACAAAACTCCAGGAGAAGATGGTTTTCGGATTCGGATTCGGATTTTCAAATCCATCGTCTATCGTCCTTCATAATGCACCTTCAACAAATGTACTCTCTGATATGAAAAAGAAATATTACCAGATGATTGGAGCAAAGCAATTCTGCTCCCAGTGCTCAAGAAAGGTGAAAGGTGAAAGGTGACATAGTGCAACAATTATTTAGGAATCAACCTACTAGACCTCTGTTAAGGGTATTAAAGATAGCCTCATAAGATGGAAAGAATTCTTGAAATGAATTAAAAGAATTCATGGACACCGCTCGTCGGTACTCAAGGGGTCTCAGCGAAAATTTTCGCTTCCCTTTTACTCAACAGACTTATGGAGATACGAGACAGCAGGATGGGCCCTAATCAAGCTGGATTCAGGCCGGGGCGCGGTTGTGCTGACCAGATCTTCACGTTAAGAAGGATATTGGAACATCGCTTTAGATATTTGCAACATACTGTCACGCGTTTCATCGACTTTGTGGCTGCCTTTGATTCAATTGATAAAGCGGTGCTTTGGAGGGTGATGGAACGCAACGGATACTCTTTAATACCCTTAGCAGAGGTCTGGTAGGTTTCTGGATAATTGTCGCACTATGTCTTATCATCTTTCTTGAGTATTGTTCCCCAGAAGATCATCCGACTCAAAAAGGAATTTTATCAGCTTACGTCAGCGTAGGTCTATGTGTATGGGGAACTGACAAAGTCCTTCGAAATAAGAACTGGTAGGTGTCTGTCAAGGTTGTGTCCTTTCCCCTACAATTTTCAACTATGCGATAGACTGAGTAATGGACACCGCTTATCGGCATTCAAAAAATGCACAAATCAGTCCGGAACATCGTATTATAGATCTTGAATAGGCTGATAATGCAGTCAGAAACTGCAGTAAGAATAGGACTCAGGGTTAATGTACACAAAACGAAAATCTTTTCGTCTTATATGCAAGAAGCTGATAAAATGCCTCTTTTTGTAAATTTATTGCCGGTCGAGGAAGTGCCCGATTTTAAATACCTTGGGTCCACTCTAATACCAAATGACCAGGCAAAAGATGATATTGCAACTCGGATCACGGCAGCTAGAAATGCGTTCTTCCGGTTGACGAAACCTTTATGGAGCCGTCGTGAAATTACCATAAAACAAAAGTCCGCATCTATATTGCCGTGATCCGTTCGATCTTACTGTATGGTTCTGAGATATGGCCAATGAGAGTGCAGGATATTAAGAAGTTATCTGCCTTTGACCACTCTTGTCTAAGGTATATTTTACGTGTCTGTCGAGCGGATAAAATATCACATGATCGCATCCACCTTCGTTCAAACACCACTTACATAAATAATGTTATCACAGAGAGCCGCCTTCGGTGGTTAGGGCACATTTTCCGTCGTGCACTACAGAAGTTGACGCATATTTCGTTACTTGCTAATGGATAGCGTCAAAAGCGTGGTAGGCCAATCAAGACTTGGGTTAATACGATCAGAAAAGATTTTGAACGTATTGGTGGACCCGCAATATATGGACTTAGACGATGGAAAAAAGAATGGCTTCCATTACTGTCGACGATGATCAGACCGCGCCGCTTGGAAGCGTCTTTCACTTGTAGCCACTGAAGCCAGCGTAACCAATAATGGTGAAAGCTATTAGAAGAACAAGAAGATATATAATTTTCGATCCGAGAACACCCTTTAGTAAACCCTTGTTCTCATAAGTGAGGGTTTAATTATTGTACTTTAAGTTCCACTTTGACATTAACATCGATGAATTGAGGACCATTTACATATTGTGAAAATGTCAAAACTAAAAGAAATAATTAAATAAATAAATAAAGAAATAAATACTGTTGGGTATCCTTGAATTCGGGTACTTTACGGCTTATGAGTAAATTGATAAATTGACTTGTTTTGATGCATTTTCAGATGGTATGAGAAAATGTTTTGCTATGAACCTTTAAACCATCTCATGTGAGATCATAGGGGAAATTTGTCTGCTACCTCAAGTGGATGCAGGAGAGATATTGGCTTATGCTCACATTTGTCAACTGAATCACGGCGGTGAATCCCTTTAAATTCAGGTCTTACAAGCACATCCTCCATCCATACCTGAAAGTAATGAAGCCACTCTTTTTTGCATCATATTAGTCTGTATCCACTGCGCTTTCCATGCGTTAAAAATCTTTCCTGACCGGTCTTCACTGGTCATTCTTGCTATTGATTACGTTATCCATTACAAGGCTTAGCAATAGCAAGATGGCAATTCTTGTGAAAGTATTATGCACGTCGGAAGACGCGGACATCCTTTGAAGATAATCTTACTCCTTCAGCATAGAGTCACTTGGCAATAAAAGAACAGATGTATGCTCAACACCGGGATTTTAAAGTTTAACAAATTTCTATAAAGTTGAAATTTTCTAAGACAGAATATAACATTAAGACTACTGCCATCCATTCAAAATTCCTTTGCAAACATTATATTCCGCCTTTTCCAAATCTTGAAGTTGATTCCTTAATTATTTTTGAAATCACAAAATCTATTTTGCTGTTGGACTGCCAAAGGTTTAAGAATATTATCTAGTGATCACAGCCAGTAAGAAGCTTTTTCTACATTCGCGATCATAAAATTTAAAATTTCTCCATATAAATGACAATAATATGCCAATTAGTCGTGCGATAACGGTTGCGCCTTTGTAAAATTTATCATGGAAAAAGTATGCTTTCTTACATGGTGCATCCAAAGCGATATTTTATACTTTATTAGTTTGAGTCCTGGTAACACTATGTATCGTCAAAGGTGATTGTTTGAGCGTTTTAACCCTTAATTACTCTTTTGTAAATTTGTTGTGAAAGTTAAGAAGTTGTTAACTTTATAACCTATCGACCTTATACTGAGTGTTGGATGCGAAACTATCGTTCATTTGCGATGACATGATTTGAATCCTCAAATATATTGGTACCATCAATTTGTACACCTTTTCTTAATCCTCCCAGAACCAATTGCGGCAACTTAGTATCACCTTTTCTTTCTACGAATAAAGCCACTGGTTAACGCACCACTGCTGGTTGGACTCGCTCCATTGGCTTCTCGAAACTAACAAGGAATTGCTTGGCGATTATTTAGACCGCTAGATTTTTGAAGGATAGGTTTATTTCTGCCGTACGTAGAACCACAGTATCAACGCTCCAAACTTCTTCTTCTAACAGCTCTCACCAGTACTAGTTAGGATGGCTCCACTGGCAACAAGGGTAAGACGTTTCCGAGCTGCGCAATCTAATACCATCATCTGATACTGAAAGGAGTGGCAGTAATACAAGCCACTCCTTTTTCCATCGTCTAAGTCCATATGCTAGTCCACCTTACGTTCAAAATCTTTGCTGACTGTATACTTCAGTCCAGCTTAATGCCACTTATCTCCATCTGATTTCCTTAATACACCATCAAAATTACATATACTTTTGGCACTGCAGCAGTTATAATAAGATCATATTACGTTATGTTACCGAAATATTTAATTATATGCATAAAACTTGATGAACCTTGAATAAATCATCAAATCATCAATAAAATAAATTAGAAAAATAAATTTCTATTAGTATAACTTTGATTTTAACATTTAAAGCTAATGATTCCTTTGAAGATTACCGTGCATGTAGTGGAAATTTGGCACTGCCAACGTTAAATATATTTTCTTTGCAGATAAATTTTCCTTAATCTAATAAAAACTATCTTTCTCCTTAATAATTTTTTATCAGAATTTCGTTATGGATTATAATTAATGTTATGTTATTTATTTATGTTAACTCCAAGTCACGCTTATTGCCACAAGTATTGCTAAATCTTTTTTGACCTTTTGTTGACAACACATTAATATTCTCCTTAAAAAAGATTAAATTGCTACAATTAAGCTCATCTTGTCGAAAGCCTTTGCCAAAAGCTATCGTGTTTTATGAAAAAGCCTCACAAACTTCTGTGAAATATCCCTTTGATATCGAGATTCCATACAATCCGTGCTATTTGGCTATAACCTGCTAGCAACACTTCAAATCCCTTCTTATGCTTTTATCTGCCTAGATCTACTCGTAACTCCCGCTCATCAAAATTTTGCTCTCTAAATGCAAAAGTTTGCAATGCATTTTTGTCACGACCGCAGTTGCAAATTATAAAATTACAAAAGGTAGAATGATTAATGCAGCAATATGACGGAAATTTGAGGATGTTTTGTTTATCTCTTGTCTTGTTTTTTATTCGAGGCCACTTTTTATTCTGAGCAATTTCGACATCTGTGCGATACGATATCTTAGTCAAACAGGGTCGAGAGCTTTTTCTGGTTCGAGAGAATGAAATTAATCACCCAGACCACATCAAAGTTTTTAAATCTTGGGTTTGGAAAAATAATCGTTTTTTCTTAAAACTTCACTTAATTTATTCAATTTGAGTATAGAAATTAATTAATTATAATAACAACATATTTTTATAATTATGTAAATAAGAGAATGATATAAGAGAATATATGACAATTTTTAATAATAAATTTTTATTAAATAAGTTTTACTTTTCGATTATAAGAGGTGACTGTTTTGACTATGTGCCCATAAAACAAATCTTTCAAGAAGCAATTTGCGTGAGCTCCTTCACTGATGGCTGCTTTTCAAGGAGGAGCTAAGAAAGCAGCCCTATATCTAATCTTTTCTTGCCAAAAACTATTCAATCTTTTCTTGAAAATTGATCAATTTGTGTGGTTTCTTTATTAATATTTTTGAAATTTCATTTCATTTTAAGCTGCTTTTGATTCAAGACTTGGTTAAATTTTGCAAAAACAAGCTTAAAATCAAAACACTGCGCATTGTTACTTTGAAACTAACGAGACTTTAAAAAAAGTTAAAAATAAAAACTTCTATATGTTTACTATAAAAATTTTTGTTCAATTGTTTTCACGGCGAGATGAATCTTATGACTTGTATATCATAATTGTAACAACGTGAATTAAGGTCAAATTAGTCAATGCGTGAATGACCTCAAGTTTATAAGTTGCATCAACTTTCGATCGTTATAAAATTTCCTAGAAATGGAGATTGTAAATTTCATGAATCAGAAGTAAAAAATTTTCGAAAATCATTGTTTTTTCCTCATTGCAAAAATAAAATCTCCATATTCAAAATTACAGCATTTTTTCCAACATTTTCATTAAAAAGTGACAACTGTTTCGCTATTTTTTGGTATATTTTCACTCGATTTTGCTTATCCGTTTATGAATTATATTCCATATAGCTTAAAGCTGCTCGTAAAAAAAAATAAATGAACAGTTTTCAGAAAATTCAAAGCATTCAAAAAGACAAAATAACTGATAATTAAGTGAAATTAACTGTATATAGGTGCAGTTCAGTTCTCATTATAGTATCATTATGGTTTTTATCAGTAATATTTCTTCTATATTCTAAATTTATGGTCCTTCTCATTTTCTTTTAAATCTTAAAATGGATTTTACTCTGTTTGAAATCTCTAAAGAATGAAGAAAAATCACACGAAAAAATAGAACTTTCTCGATTTGCTATTCATTGATATTCATTTCCAATCACATTGCTTATTGTTTATTAAATATCAATATGTTTTAAATCATTTATAGTTTGCAAGTCATAATAACAGGAATAACAAAATAAAGGTTATTAATGATATGTAATAGCTGTTTTTCTTTATCATTATACTGGTGATAAATATATGATGGCAGAAAATAATTGTTAAACATTCTTTTTCTAGTCATTAGCCATTAGTTGTGGCTACAGCGCCCTATTTTTGGATCGTATTTGATTTCGAAAATTATTTTCATTTATCTTTGATAAATGTCAAAATTTGTCCTAAAAATATTTTTTAAAAAAACTGGCAAAAATGGTGCATATTTACAATGATATGCAATTAATGAAACTCTAATTTCTGGTTCCACTAATACAACGGAAAGTCACAAGTTTTTCTTGATTATCGCCTTTCTATAAATTAACTAAATTTCAAAGTCACATCGGTCAAGTCGTTCAATGAACACTTCTACTGTATTTCTGCTCATATTGCTTTCATTACGACAATTAGAAGGAACGGTTTGCTTTCTTTTTTTTTCCTTTTTGTTTACAAACAATTTAATTGAAAAAAAATGAACAATTATATCAACTCTTACTTGCATTTGAAATTCTTTTTTGCCAAAAAAGAATTTTGTCTGAAAACAAGCTTATAGAAGTTTGATAATTTTAACTTGCTGATGGTATCTATTATGAAATTCTGGGAGAAATCAAAGCTTGTTTTGGTTATTTTAACTTATTAGCCGTTTGATAAAGTTTTATCACTATAATTTCGTTTGAAGAATTGCATACAATCGAGAAAAGTCATCAAATTCTTTCGAGAATTTCGTTTTATATGAGAACGCATTTTTGATGGTCATTCATGCTATATGAAACTTGCTTATTTAAATTTTTTAACTTTTGTCTTCTATTATTTATGTTTTTTAAGAAAAAAAACAAAATGAAGTCGACTTACATGTCTCTAATTAAATAAATATTTAAATAAATTTTTTTCTCATTTTTTGCTTATTATTTGAAGGTTAAGATCTATTTATAATTCCTTTTCCGTTTATTTTTTCTTCAAGATATTTGTGAAATGCGTGAAATCTCGCTTTATAAAAACTATATATTCATTTATTTATGAAGGTTTTTATATAAGGTTTAAGTTATTGAAATAAATGCACTCAGCCTATTGCCGAAATTCTCGACTGGATATGGATATTTTTCAACTGATTATGCCGGCTACATCGAATTTAAAATATCATGCAACTAATGCATACAATTATCATGCACACAACGCACACAGCAGTTTAATCAGAGGCGATTTCATTTCTTGTCTATGAGGAGATATTTAAAACATGGAACGCTGCCTTTAAGGGAACGTGATTATTAATAAATTTTCAAGAAAATATAGCGTTTTATTGATGATAACATCAACGCTTTTCCAAGGATATTGCATGATACCAAAATTGAAAGCAATTTACTAGATTACTTTTTTTAGTTGTTTCAATGCTCTTATTTTTTGTGTGCTTCTTAGAATATGCTGACATATTTCTCTAATATCGTCCAATCATCTTTTAATGATTGTTTACTTATACTGATATTAATTTATAATTGTTACTTTTTAACATGTTTGTGATTGAGTACGTATTGCGACATAAAGACTGATATTATCATAAAATTGGACACTTTCAATCATTTTTTTGCACTCATTATTACAGTTCAAAATTTTATTTTTTAAGGAAGGTTTTACATCATAATTGTGGATGAAACTTGAATTTGGATTCGCCTTTATTTTGTCATGTTTGTAGAAAATAATCACGAGGAAAAAAAAATTGAGCAAAAAATTGATTATTGGGAAAATTAAACGAAAAAATAAAAGTGAACTATTGCCTGTAAAGCTGGAAAGAAATAAGACAATTTATAGTTACTATAAGTAAAAAAAAAGCGATTAATTCAGCATTTTTGGTTAGCCTACCTCCACTGGCAGATAGTACGATGAGAGAAATTTTTGTCAGGGCTTCTTTTAACGATGGAACTATAAACAGGTCACCAACATCACTGGTATTTCTTGATGGCAAACAGGTTTACTCCTACCAAGAGTAGAGTTCGATGCTTGAGATGATAATCTGAGTAATATCCATTCAGCCATTCTGCCTCCATTAAATAAAGTGGTTACAATTCACAAAATGAAGCAATGGAAATAAATTTAAGATAATCAAAATGAATAATATCAGATTCTGATCTAATTTTTTCTTAAAACTAGATACAAAAGTAGCAAGGATCAAATCGCTCATTATTCCAGTAATCATCTATTCCTAAAATTTTCATAGTACGAATTAAAAAGCCAGATCAATAACAAAGAAATCGAGTATCTTGAAAGGCTATTTTGATTAAATGATCGTTGGCAAATATCTATTTAAAGGTCATCATTTTATAGCTAATCTATTTTTCATTCGAATTCAATCTGAATTTATTGTTAACCGCAGTGTGGCACTTTTAGAAAATGGCTCAAAACCAACTGAAAAATCTGGAATGCTTAAAAGATAGCGTCTACACAAGGGATGAAGTCGAAAGACATGCCAAACACGATGATCTTTGGGTGATCTATAACAGAAAGGTTTGCGATTATGCTATGATTAAAATAGTGATTAAATTCTAAATGAAATAAAATAACAGAGAACGCAGTTTAGTTTTTGAAAGCTAAAAGCCTTCATCAAATTTTCATAAGTCTTCGCAGTATATTACTGTTTAAATTAAAATTAAGAAAAATAGGTTCGATTCCTGTCTTCTGGTTAGAATAAATTTTTCATCAAAAATGAAATCCTGTTGCATGTTCTTTAATGCTTTTCATTTTAAACTTTTCTTTCGAATATTTTTTTTCAAAATTTGTGACTATGCCATCTAAATTTATTTATTTATCAGGTCTATAATATGACGCCATTCTATCCGTTTCACCCTGGTGGCGATGCTATGTTGAAAAAGGCAGGAAAGGTTGCTATCGTTGTTTTATTTTCTCACTCGGTTAACAGATGAAGAGAATGTTGATTGTTGATAGATCATTGTAAACAAATTTTATCAGATTTTCTCCAATTTTTTTCACAATTTTTCCTTCATTTTCTCGAAATTTTCTTCATATTCTTATCTGCTCAATTTCTCTGAATGTTCACCTTATTCCAACCTTTGATTACTCCGGTCGAGCCAACTTTTTAATTAAATGAGAAAGGCTGCTCGTAGAAAAAAGATAAATATGAATAAATAAAGATAAAGATAAAACATGGCTCGCTTTGTTATTTCTGATGGTATTACGAAATATAAGCTTGTAAATTCTTCAGAAAAAATTTCAATAATTTGACCAGCAATCAGTGAAATCAAAAGTCAAATTTAATTAATTTACAATTTAATTTACAATCATTAATATGGTAAATTATTTAGGATGTCACTGTGGTATTACATACGATTCCTGCCCATGCAACTGCGTTTGCAACGATCGAGAAACGGTTAGGAGAGAACTGCATTGGAACAATCAAGTATTAAGGAATTCATTTGAATAACATATCGTGTTTCACCACTTACCACTATAAACTCTAAAAATTAGCAAATCTATGCCTATATCTTGATTTTTTATCAATGGCACATAATATATACTTAGTCATGTATTTTTTTGGTTATCAATCTATTTCTGATTCACTCTCTGACAAAGGAATATTCTCCTAATAACTGGTGGGACCATCAAAATCAGAGATATCAGAAACATGCAATATATGATGACTTCAAAATATTTATTATTACTGATTTTATCTCTATCTTTATTCGTATAAATGGTTAGTACATTTCTGGCTCGCTTAGCTGGTTGTTAGTACGGTCAGAAATTTCTGTTCAGAATGTCACTTAGCAAGAAGTACAAGTAAGTTGTCAGCATTTTGATCGCGAGCTGCTAAAGAATAACAATTGAAGGTTCTAAATTTCATAAAGTATTCTTTTTTCGATTTATATATTTCCACATATATGCCAGCTTATTTCTACAATTTTTATTGCCTTAAAATCATTACGATTTCTAAAAATATTCAGCATTTTGTTAAATAGATTTTTATGGTTAAAAAGCACGCAAATTCATCTGTTTAAATTAAATTGATTCAAAAATTCAAACGGAATTTTGAGAATAATTCTAACAAAGTGTAATAATGCATATAATAGCTATGATGATTTTTTAAAATCTTGATAAACTGCTCTGCAGAAAGTTTAATGATGAAAGTTTAATTACCAAATTGGAAGTGATCGACTACCTGTCATTGATTTCTCTCCGGCGAACTACAACGGACTACAACACCATCAATAATGTTGAAATATCGAATGTTATAAATAAAACCCTTTACGACATATTTATGTCGTCCACAAAAGATTTTTAAACGAAAGAAATAAAATTTTGACAAAATTATATTTTTGATCAAAATGTAAAATATTGAATATTGAACGATATATGACAATAAATAATTTTTTGAACGAAAGGATTTTAATAAACTTTTCAAAGAAATTGACATGCAATATGTACATTTTTTTGGATGAAAAACTTACAGAAAAAAGATCGTAAAGCAAAGCACGATTATTGATTCAATTCAATAACTGTAATAACTGTAATAAATTTAGGTAAATACCGAGAAATAAATAATAAGTAAATATTTATGTACATATACCCTGCAAATGAGCGGCGTCTTTAAAAGTTGTGGCAATTAAGAGAAAACTAAAAAGTTCTTCTTGCTCCAACCATTATCAGTTTTTTTCTTAATAAATTCTGTGAGATTCTAAAAGGGAAAAAATCGATGCAAATAAATAGAATATAAATGTTTATTATTTTATCATTTCATTTGGATGGCTTACTAAAACATCGACCGAGAAACTGATTCATTAGAGCAATTTAAAGCAAAAACAGTTCACAGAACTATTTTAGCAAAATCAGAAAGTGTTAAATATATGTTGCGGCGAATCTGATTTTAATACAAAATACCGTTAATGATAAGATGATAAAAATATAAATAATAAAAACAAAATATAGCCTCATTTTTCATTAGTGACAAGAAAAATAAAAGAAACTTTTAGCCATTGGTCCCAGCCTTAGCAAGATATCATAAAAATTTGCGGCCAACTTTGATGGCTATATTGATTATCCTTCCCCATTACTATCACACCCATCGAAAGTTTAAGTTTTAAAGTAATGGGCACAAATTTTAAGAAAAGAGAACGAAGAGAACGAAAAGCGAAGAAATAACAACGTTTTTTAATCAAAAATCAATTAATATATTGAGATTCATATTCACTAAATTTGACGGCACAATTTGAAAATTTAAGAAATTCAATTCCGTTTACTACAGTAGGCATTGGTTTTAAATCAACAAAAATATTCAACATCGAGGCGATTATTGTCGTATTTCAAGGACGAATAAAGAAATAATAGTTATTAAAAGATTACTGCTGAAGATTAATAGGACAAAGGAAACTGATTCGCGCCATTCGTTTCTTATCTATTTAATTTATCGTATATACTGTTTCTCATTTTAATTAATACTTTCTTAGATAATAATAATGTGTTTTTCTAAACAAAAAATTGTGATACGAAATACGACAAATGAAAAAAAAAGGATGACTTAACTGATAATGAGCAGAAAAAAGTGAGAAAACAAGGAAAAAAGCACACCTCTAGCTTTTGATTATCCAAGGATTAAAAGAAATGCACGTAACAAATTTCAGGAACGGTTGCCTAAATCGTATTCAATAACCATATGAGAATGATATAAGACACTTAATTGCTTCATATTTGACTTAAAGATAAAACACTGCGCTTATATTCATCATTAAGATGGTAAAATGAATTCCTTGCAGCTTCAGGGCACATCAAATCCAAAGAAATCCTGAACGAATTCCTTATATATCAATTGAACCGTTTCGTTAAAGCAATCTGAAAACAAGAAAGCATTCGAACTTCCACTTAGAATGAAGTATAAGAATAAAAGAAAAAAGATTTATTAAACTGAATGATATGAAACAACCGAAAAAAAACACCTCGAGTTATGAAAAATAAAGAAACTTAGAAAAAAACAATATGTATACTATTTGTCAAAGCAAGGATGTGAGATGAAAATACGAGTATATAAAGCAATTTTTCCTTTAGTAATTCGTTCACTGTACTGGCTATTCAGTAATTGGAGTGGGACAACTGAGAAATTAGTCATTGGGTCATTATGAGATAGAAGTGCTAGGATTCTTTAACGACAAAATCCTGTTAGAAACATGGGCAGAACCGTATTGCTTGAGATGGTAATCTGAGCCCCACTCTCTCAAATGGAGGTCTCCAAATGTTTCTTGAAACATAGTGTCCGGTGCTTTAGCTGTCAATATCTACCAACAAAACTTCATGACGAAATGAAAAATAAACAGCACTCACTCGAAATAAATGATTCCAACCAAAAAATATAATATGAAAATGTAATAAATTATGCGAAAATATATAAAAATTTGAAGTGCTATTCATTAGCTTTATTTTAAAAAAAGGATTAATTTTTATAATGATTCTTTATTGAAGAGGTAAAGGAAACAAACATTTCAAAAAAATTTTTAATATCTGAAATCTCATTTAAATGCATGCAATAGACCTGTTGGATCCTCAATAAATCTTAAGACTATAAAGAGACTTAAGACTAAAGAGAATTCAAAAAGGCTGTATACACTCGAACATATTCTTAACCATATGAAGCCGGTTACTGTTAAAGTTATTTGTATTGTAATATTAAATTTATTTTCAAGCGACAAATGAAAAAATTATTATTCATAGAAAGAATAAAACCTATTTCGCCACAGACATAAGAGGTTTCAAAATTCTCTAGCATACCAATACAGTTGTAATGGACAAAATCAGAGTCCCTTAATTATAAAAATTTCTATGCACGATTCCATCACTCAAATATGCAAAAAAATGTAGAGGACTTCTAACTTATAATAATTAGATAATGCTTTTGCATCCAATTTTTAACCCTATCTTTTCACTATCTTGAGCCATTTGTTAAAGAGAGTTAAAGATATTGAGGCAAAAGATAGATTAAACGCTTTAAAAAAACGTTTGCTGGGGGAATGCTGTTATTAGCAAAAAAGAAATGGAACAAATCTAATTCCATTTCATTTCTTGCTGGACATCGAAAAAGAATACAAAAAAAATTCAAATAAGAGCTGTTTGATTTCTTAAGAAATATTGAAATTTTTTATAAATTTTAGAAAAATCGTAAAATTTGCCGGTTTCTTCGAAATCATCGAAATTGGTGGGCAGAGTTATTCGATAAAAGAACAAAATCTTTTTGTTCATGAATCATGTATGTTTATTATTTTATGATTTCATAGGTAAAAAAATCGCATTAAGCAAAAATTAAAAATACCAAAGGCCAAGTCGAAGGAGACGTCATCGAAATCCACATAGAACGGACGACCACCAATTAGAATAAACTGCAATATTAGCACAAAAATCCCTTATCAATAATTAATAAAATGGGTGCTATTATCATGCAAAAATGTTGAAAATAAAAAAGTTTGCTATAATAGAGATAGAAAGTTAGATAAAAATGGATTTTTCTCCTAATAGCATTCACTACTTCCTGTTTGACTGCCTTCAATTATTACTGTAGACGGTTTCATTGGAAAATGGACCAAGGTGAGTTTCCAGAGCGACCCAGAGATGAAAAGGGTTTGAGGCTATTAACCAATAAACACTTTCGTACTTGGAGAACATTTAACTTTTATTAAAATATTATTAAAAAGAATAAGATATCCACTGATTTACTTGCTGTCGCCTTAGATCATTGAGAATGTATGGATAGATCCTTTCAACAAAATCCATGATTTCCTCCAATATCTTTAAACGGTCCCACCATTTGAATTAAACCAGAACAATAAAATCAAGTGGTTGGCCTCTCTCCATTAAAATCGCAATTTCTTCGATGTTTTGTCCCATATTCGACGGAATACAATAAGCATATAACTGATTAAATAAATTAAACTATGAATGTAAATATTTCAGATTTTTTAAACGAATTTCATTTTTAAACTTCTGGATAAATTTGCATAGAATGAGAGGTAAAAAATTTTTCATATTTCATTTCAGATCAATAATGATGAATATTAATTCCTTTATTGATACACAATAATTCTCTTATTGATGAACTATCGCGATAACTTTAGAATTTTTAACCTTTACTTTGATAATGATTTTTTTAGTTACCGCAGTTATCCATAATTATTTTTTCAGGATTCAGTGATAGGGGACTTTATATTTTACAAATAGTACGATTATTGTAATTTGATCTTTCCATTAAAAAAAATCTTATTCCTTATATACTTTTAAATAAGATTGTTCGGCGTAATCATTGGCATAACAAGGGCAATTAATAATACCTTAGGAACATTGGAATTACCTTGGAAGTAAATCAATTTATCGATCTCTTTTATAAATCGTGTGATAGCAGAACTTAACAATTCTCCGCCTGTAGTCTAATGCAATTTATATTTTTAAATACTCATGCTTGTTTATTAAATTGTAAATCAATAATAAATAAATTGCCTAAAATAAAAATTTGAAGGAATAACTAAAGCGAATATTTTGTAAAGAATAGAATGAAGTAATATAAGTAAAAGACACTGTGGTGAAGAGAACTATCAAAAAATTCGCATAGAAGGACCGTAATCTCCTTAAGATAATTTGTTAAATGTAGAAGCTCGACTTGATGTTATTTATGTTATTAAATATGTATATAACAACAGATGAAGAGATAAATGAATCCCCCGGGATCTAACAAGTGATTTTGACAGATAATGTTTCAGCTGAGAACTGAAAATCTCTTGATATAAGCAGACCTGTCAATTAAATTAAATTCAGGTCGTGCCGTGAACTTGGTTATTAATGTATCCCCTAAAATCATCATAATATAAAAGCAAATTTTTTTTACAAATGTCTCCATAGAATGTCAAGAAAACTCTCATCGTTGTTCAAGATAATTAAGAAAACAATTACATGGTTAGGAAGACAGTTTTGCCTTTAAGATCGAATGGCCTTTAAGATTTAAAACTTGAAGTGTTTGACCGTTGACTTCATATGCATTTTTACTCCAGCCATAACCAATCCTTTCTTTTCCCACTATGTTCGGACCTTTCATATTTTTGTTCCATATAAAATTGCAGTCACCAAATTCATCAGAATTTTCTAAATCAGAGAACTTTAACATGAGAAAGAAGAAATACTAAAAGTCAAGAAGTTGATAGGGATAGGTTTAAATTTTTTTCCAAAATCATGGAATGGGTAGTTTGGAAAATTTCGGAATAATATCCTCATATTTCATTTTTCCCTTTATCTCACCTTAAATTTTGCCTTTATTTCCCACCTCCTATTAGGATAAATTTAAAAACTTTCTTTATTTTTTGTATTGTTGTTTTGTTTAGAGACGAAATGCCTTAAATTTATAATTTATAAATTTAAATTAAAGCAATAAAACATCTAGATAATAAGATTTTTTTCAATTTTCTTCAATGAAAAGTCAAATGATGACGATAATTGTTTTTTTCTTTTATTTTATCCATTAATATATTATGTATTTTCAAGACCATTCGCCATTTTTGGTTAGATTGGCATGGCTGGTTCGTCAAACCAGATAAATATCTCCTCAGGAAGTCACTTGGCGATACAAGTAGCACCAGCACGTTTTTTAAACAGATATTACTCATATCGGAAATAGAATTGACCCATTCTGCTCCGTTAATACTAAACGAAAAAGAATAATTTCCCAATTTTTTGTCTATATTACCAGCACTATTAATTATTGTGCTATATTATAAAATTTAACAGTTCATTATATCTGTTGATCAATAGGATTTTTCTAGAATACTGTGGTTAGAATGCCAGCGTTGCATTATTTTTAGAGCACCGATGCTGGGATTCTGATCTCGGCAAGACTAAACCTTTTTTCCAAAAATCTGGGTGAAATTGGTAGCTTACCCGCACTTCTGCTGCAACTCCGTACTTATACTTTCTATTAAGCCATAGTGAAGCCTTAATGGGCTTAAATCATTCCATAGTTATATTATATGGTTAAAAACAAAAAAAATACCATTTTTCAGAAATCTCCATTGTTTATTGAAAAATTTCAACGAATACCTCGGCGATAAATGAACTAATTCTGAAATATTCATTAAAATTTCCTGAAAGTATCGTTTCACCCTATATTGTTCACCAATCGCCATTACTTGGAAACTAACTGGATAATAAGAGACGATGCGCCGGGAGACTGAAGAAAGGTATTATCATCCCCATTAGTTCCTATATATTTTATGCGAAGTAGAACGACTCAGTGGGTTGTTGCTTAATTCTGAGCGTTGATACCAGGAGTAAACTTATCCAAAAATCCGAGTGATGCTTGTGATTCATCTGTACTTCTATCGACTCTCTGTCCTATTTGTCTCGCACGACAAGCTAGCGGAGCCAACCATTAACCAGTAATGGTGAATGTTATTAAACATATATGTATATATTTTATGCTAAGGACGCCGAACAGTATATTGTATTGGAGAGGTCAGGGCGAGTGGTGACGAGCAATATTTAATATTTCTATTTATCTTCTTCGACTGCAATAGTAGCAATAGTCAATAATCGCGGCAAATGAATAGATTCTGAGGGATTTTGGCTATATGCATAAATAGCTATGAATTCATCCAATTATATTATAGTATTCCATCCTTTATAGATCGTAGGCGAATATTTCCTAATGTTATTTCTAGTGGAATTGATTTTGCAAAAAATTAATTCTTAAAAGTTTAAACCGCAAAAACTTGTTATTTTGTAAAAGGAGTTTTATGACTGCTATAGTACCGTACCTGAATCAAAATTAAAACTATGAATAAAACGATGAACGATGAATATCTGCCTGAAATAAAAATTTCTTGTATTCTGCAATATGTGATAGAGGAAAACCACAAAAGAAATGGCAATAATGATTTTCAGCGACCGAAAAACCAGAAGATGAGTTTCCATTCGTAATTTGCCCATGTTGAATTTTAAACAGGGAGTAATTATGCAGCATGATAAGTGCAATTCTCTTCTTTATGATTTACCAATTAAATCAGAAAATAATTGGAGAGGTTGCTTTTTTTATCGACTATCTCGCAGACAAAATATTAATTTTCAACGGCAACATTTTTTAAACTTTTTAATGGAAATCTGGATTAAGGATTGCCGAATAACCGATAAAGTTTTGGAAAATACATCGTTTAGTACATGAAATGAAAATAAAAAGAAAAAAGATTCTTATACATATCTCAATAAATATATAGTTAACACTTCCGGCTTTCAAACATATGAAGAATGGAGCAAGCTCACGAAAAATTGCAACTGAAAAAATTTTCAATCATCTGTATCGCTCTGGAGATAAGATTAATATGCTTAGCCCTAAAAGAAATATTCAGTTCAGAAAAAATATTACTTAGTTACTGAATAACAATTATTTAGGTATGTTAGTAGAGTTTTTTAAATGCGCTTCTTTTAACTTTTTAATATCTCATTTATTTCAGTAGCATAATCATGAAATTAGTTGAATTATTGAGGCTTGAAACAAGCGGGTGAACTATCAAATACAATGGTTAAGAGGCTACATTAAGCATTATAACAGATAAGGACGCGATTCCGACGATTATAAATATTTTAAAAATAGGGTTTAGTTACAAAAAATTTCAAAAAGTAATTACATGCATTTTTTAAGAATATATATTTGAAAATCCCATCAGTTGATAGCTCAGGTATTAATTAGTTAGTTAGTTATCATGATATAAACAAGCAATAGTTGGCTATTTGAAAAAGTAGTTCATAGTGAATTAATTGTTAGTAAATTAAGTGAACCAATTTTTTAACTCGAGAGACTTTTCCTATTTCATCTGTAAGGTTTTCACTATACAAGTCCAGAAAAAAAGGGACTCAATGAAATAAAAAAAATTCTTGTTTAACGAATACAAGTGGCAAAAAAGGATAACATGCAGATTTGCTTATAGAAGAATACTTTTTATTCGATACAAAAATTTCTTTTTTATGGAATTGTTCATTTGAAATTACCATAGTAGGTCAAGAAAAAAACTTCTAGCATTCACCATTTCTACTTAGGCTAACTCCTGACTAATAATTAGTGTGGTTAGCCATTACTGAAGAAAATAAATACATGGCGATAGAAGCACAGGTAGGCCTAACACCACGCAAATTTTTTAATTTTCTATTGAAGGAAAGATTATTCGATTATACAATATAGAAAAACTTCATATTTTGTAAGGAAGCAGAGGCTTCAGTTATAATGTTAAAATAGTAACGAATCAAGCAAATATTTTACAATAATAACGAAAAACTGAATCTATTATAGCGAAGACAGTATTTTGATTAATATTGTCTTAAAAGAACATTAATTACGAGGAAAATCTGTTGTCTCTAGTCGAGTTATTTAATGATGGAACTTAATGCGTCATAAATATAATCAAATCATTCATACCTTGCTTGCGACCATTTGTTCCGCATAGCTATAAAAATTAAAATTTTAAAATTGAAAAAAACTGAAAAAACTGAAAGTTTGCTAATGTTGGCTGGTGCTATAGGCCATATACATAGAAAGAACAAATTTTTCAATATGTTTCTCCATTATTCAAAAAAATTTGGCAACATTTGTTAGGTGAACGGAAAGAAAATCTCTTAGAGGAAGGATAGAATATGGTTATTCAGATTATTTAGATTTCGAGTATCAAGACTCGTATCTTTCCCTAATACTATGATCAAATCCGATTAGTGGAGTTAGCTGTAAATTTCCATTACCAACTGCCTTTCTTTCAAAATTTTCTTATTCTACGAGTAGCTAGTGAAGCGAGCCTATACGAACCAGGAATGGTGCGTGCGAATCATTTACAAATTTATTTGCATAAATATGTTCAATCTGAAATGAGTGCATAACCATGCAGAATTTAATTTCACTTATTATGGTCCCTGCAATGTTGCTTAATTTTTCCGAAATTGCAAAATAATTGGACAGTAATAAAATTACGGATCAAATCGACTTGCTTAAAAACAATGGGAATGAGTGAGTGATAAAATTGTTGAAATCATAAATAATGTGATCTAAATGTGGAAAACATTTTTACAATAAAGGGCGATGTAATCAGTGGAAAATGAAAAATGTAGATCGCTCGAGCATTGATTTATGGCTGCCATTATATATCATGAAAGTCATATAACTAATGTCATAGCTAATTTATTACTTCAGCTCTATGGCTCAATTTTGTTAAATAATTTAATGACTCATTCCTTACTTCTTTTGATGAGTTTATGTGACTTAATGAGTTTGATGAGTTTATATAAGTCAAAGTGCCATCGAATATCGCGTTAGAATTGCAAATGGAGAATATGTTGCATCGTGTGGAATCAAGCATCATGCATTATTCAATTCTTGACCATGATTAATAAGGATTAGCCAGAATTAGGGAAGTATTGGGGACTCAAATATGTTTCTAATTCCGGAGAATGGATCTCGCCACAAAAGCAAGTGGCCAAGAATTGCCAGCTAAAGCAAAAATAGTGAGTTGCGTGAGAATAAGAAAATCATTACAGGTCCGACCTTCTTATCGATGAAAATAAAAAGTAGACGAAATTTTAATGCTCTTCCGTTTTAATATTTTTCTTCGTAATTTTCATAATTTCATAATCAAAATTTCCTTTCATAATCGAAATTTATTTTTCCATTCTTCTGAATTCTGCTTCATTTTATCCTTTCCATTAATGTAAGATATAAGTGCACAAATTGCTTTTATTTTCATATTTCCTACTCTCATCGAAATCATTCTACTTCCCATAATTCGTTCCTGAGATAGTGCGGGACAACCGAGTATATAGTGGTTCATGTTGTTTTATCTAAAAGCAGCAAACCTACCATTAAAAAATTCGGCTAGTTCCTATACTTTTAGCCAAATGATTCTCTAGCACAAATTTCTAACTGCACTAACAACAAACTAAGCAAACTTATCCAGAAACGATGAATGCCACTTATTAATTCTTTCTTGAATTTTTAATTCAAAGTAATTTAAAATGAATAAATGAAAACGAGAGCTCTCCTTATGGCTCTCGCCGCCACTAAACCAGAGTAGGACTCTGCTTAGAGTAGTAACAGCAATTTTTATCAAACGTTTCAAAAGTTCCCATTCTTCAATAGCATTCTGACAATACTGCTCTTGCACACTTAAATTACGCCTCAGAGCTTGGAACAGCTGTAAAAACCTATGAAAACATATTGACTCCGATCTTTAGAATAGTGATAAAAATCTAAAGTCCTAAACCTATTACTTAGGTCGCTTGGAAATAAATTTAAGCTTTCATTATAAAAATATGCAAAATATTCGTAATGTATCATTAAAAAAATGTATAGTACGGTATGTTACTAATCTAAATTCAAAAAGTCCATCAAGCTAATTGAGAGTTTAAAATATTTAAGAAATATTTCTTATGGCATTTAAAATATGAGTTTTTGGCCAGTTCGAGTTTAGATTAGAATAATACAATAATTAGAAAATCTCGGTTTCCTTTAGTTAGACTAATAAGATTTTTGAATTTGTCAAAATTGACTGCAGTAAATATTTAAATATTTCAACTTTGACCTGAATAATGATTCAACAAGAGATAATTGATTGAAAATTGTTCAAACTGCTAAATGATTACTGAGTACCCACCTCTCTATCCAAGAAACTCTGTGGCAAAAGGAACAGAAATTCTTAAACTGCAAATTTTGAATGGTATTTCTAACTTAGTGGCACAGACGGTAAATATGCAAATCGAATCTGGAAATGTGTAATAGTGAGATTAGCAGTGTAAAACCTTGAGCTGAGAACTGAGAGAACTACTAAATCAAGGAAGTTATATAAATGTTAGATAAAAGTATGCTTTATATGCACGCTCCTTTTTGTTGAATTACACATACTACAACGTCAGGCCAGTAACGATGATGTCGCGAAACGCGATCTTTCTATTATTTTAAACTCATTATTTCAAAATAGTTACCCCGACCCGCCAAAGTATATCAGCCTTTCATTTATTCATTAATTCCTTATCTTCACATATATAAATGAAGAATAGAGGTCAATTCATAAGTATAGCACGGATATCCTTTTCAAGAAAACTATTCCTTTGGTGCCATCAAGGGAGCAGAGCTGTTGGGTCCCAATATTTTAATTATTCTACACTCTCTTATTTTCCCCTTATATTTACTTTTTAATCATTATTTATATTTATGTTTAATCATTTATTTGTTTTAGAATATTTATCTGGATTTAATTTGTGTGAATATTGTTTATTTGAATATTGTTTTTCCTATCATTAATCGGTTTAATTACCCAATTTTGAGGTAACGGAATAAAGATTTTCATCAATTCGTGCGGTGAACAATTATTATTCTATTGTCCTGAGAAATCAGTAGGATCAAGACCATTCTAATATAATTAACGCGTGGCATCTCACTGTTTTCAATTAATGATTTTATTAATTTATTTTTTACAGATGGCAGAATGTTGCCTTGCCTTCAAATCAGTGCGTATAAGACGAAACTCTTTTCGTTTTTCATGCCAGGAGTTGAACAATTTCTACATTTTTCTAAATTTGTTTTTTTTCCTAGTTGTTTTCCACAAAGAATGGTACTTAAAGATATATTAAGAGCAATTTAGTGGTAAATGACTGCTGGGATATATTCCAAAGGGAAATTTGCATAAATTATTAATTAAATTAAATTTTCTAGTACTATATCTTTATGCAACAGAGTAAAAAATTTACTTGAATGGAATAGTTACCGCTACATGATGCTGAACTTGAAAGATATTGCACATGAAACTTCGTTGACATACGACAATCGAATAAGGAATTATTGCAATCATATTAAATCAAAAATGGTGAAAAACATCTGTCTTTGTTTTAAAAATCTGCAAAAACTTCTAAGCTAGTGAAAAATAATTTTTTTATAGGAAAGAGTGGAAACCTTTACGAAGGAACGAATGCCCTCGAGGAAGCATCATAGGTTCGAATACTGTCTCTTGCAAGAAATAGTGATTGCCGTTAAAAATTGAAAACAGACAATTCTTAAATAAGATAGACAATATGTGATATAGTAAAAGATAAAGCAAAATGCTTTCTTAAGCAGTGATAAATGAAAACTATCGAGGAAGGAGTCAGTGTAGTGCAAGAAATTCAATCAAATTAAGATAAAGAAAAGAAAACTGTTAATCGAAATTCGAAACAGAACAAGAAAAAATTACACTATTACTTCAGTGATCGCTATTTTTTTAAATTTTTGACCTTCATAATTGGGTCGAAATATATTTTAACCAATATATTAAAATGTGATCTGTATCGCTTTCGAGTAAAATGCATATTTATCACCAAAATGCGAAAGATATATCCTTATTTAGCTTTAAGGTTGTTATGCTAGATATGACAACATAAGACGAGACATTTCTACTCGATTTCAGAAAATATTAAGAAAGTTATTTGTTCAGTTCCATGGCAATACAAATCTTTGCATGAATGTCGAGGTTTTTAATTTGAAAATAAAATAAAAGAATATCAACTTTTCCAATAATATCAAATTTCTAGTTTTTTGAAGAAGTGAAATAGTTTTCTATTGATATAGAAATTCATGTTGAAATTAATCGTAAAGTTTAAATAAAAAGCAAGCGATTAGCGCACATTTCTAGTAAGGTTAACTCGGCTAGCTTGACACGGTTAACAATTTTTGCCAGGAAACCGTTCGGAAAAGTACTGGTGGATCACCAGTATAGCCCGGGAACATAAAGTTATAAATTTTCTAGATTAGAAAATAATTTTAGCGCAAAAAATTCAGTTAAAAACAGCCAAAAAAGTGCAAAATAATCGAAAAAAATAAAACAAAGTTGAAACCAAACAATTAGAGTTTCATTCTGACGGCTATTGGGCTCAGCTGAATATAAATCATCGATTGGGAAATTTCGGTGATGGATGACATTGAACGATTCACTGATTAACTTGTCAGATGCATCGTTATCATTGAACTGACTAGGACAACGCTATCCGTGTAAGATAACCAAAATGTGCAACGAAAAATATTAAAGTGAATGTTATGATGAAAATCTTTCCATTGATTATCTGGAGTTTTTTAATTTTTAGTCGATATTATGTTCCAATATTTTTAACTGGATTGATATAGCGAAATTGCCATTCATATCTTTGCATTTCTTCGAAAAATTATAAATAGTTAGCACTCATCAATTCTACATCCACTGGGCCTTTCCTAGATTCATTCCACTGGGCCTTTTCCCAGATAGCCTCTAGAGGTACAAATGGTTCCCAATATCAGTCGAATACCAGAGATAGAAGCCTTGAGGTGATAAAATAATCAATCACTCAGTGATCCTGCATTGGGCAAATCTCATTATCTAATATTTCAAAGTTTTAACATCCTTGAAAATCTCTTTTCCCTTCTGAACTGCAGGAGAAGAAGAAAATAACTTCTATTAAAGGATCTGTTGAACATTCGATTGAATTAACTTTAATATGAGAAATTGTGAAAAATGAGATTCAGCAGAAGAACTATGTTTTTACTGAACTTTTAAGATTTTGAGAAATATAAATTTTTCTTTTGCAATTTTATCGTGCAATGATTCCTGCAACCTGACCACTTTCTAAAACTTGTCACCGATGGATTGCAATACCTTTATATTCCAGACCCTAGCTTATATATACTAATTTGCCCAGAATACATCGCAACTAAAAGCACTAAAAAAATGCAAAAAATAGCTGAAAATACCAACTAGAAACGAATAATTTTATCAGGTATGACAATGATTTGTATAATTTGATTTGCTGATAAGATATTTATCACAACAAATGTTTTTCTCAGCATTGTGCGAATTTATGAATGAATATCTATAAATATTTAAATTTTCAAAGAATTTTGGTTAACTTAATCCTCAAAAATGATTAATTATGATAAATAATGACATTCGATATTGAGATTATTGAAAATCGCCCTTGGAAAACGAAACAATTATCGCAGAACAAATAATTAACAATAACTTATAATTCTTCAAGTATTTTTCTTGTCTCATTGCAAGAATTTCTCGGACAAGTACTGTTAGTGAATTGTCGAATAGCTAGATAGCTAATCTAAAAAAGTAAAATGTCAAAGTTCATCGATTTATATTTATTGAGAAGTTTGCTTTTGAAAAATATTTAGCAAATGTTAATATATCGATCATTTTTGTGAAATATTTCCGTCGAATGCAAAAGTCACTTTTATTGCTTTGTGCTTTTTAAACGATGGGAAATTTTTTTCTTTCCAATTGCCATTTCATTTTCAGAAGATGCATATTTCTCTTTTTTTCAACGGTATTCACCATTTCTCATTTGGCTAGCTTCTTAATCAGAGAGTTATATGATGATGGAAACATGGATAGCACCATTTGGATTTGATTTTTGATGACTATTCTGATCAAAGAAGAGGAGAAGACTGCGATGCTTGTTTGAATGAAACTGATTGATGTGTTGCCTATCCTGGTAAAAGTGATGTTGGAAGCAGCATGCAGTCACAAAAAAATTTCTTATAACTTTTGGCGATTTTTGGCAATAAAACCCTAATATATTAAATAAAAGGCTTTTCATTATTAATGCCTAGCAATTGTTGGAAATTATTATGCTTGCATCATGTTTCATCATCATTTCACTTTTTAAAATCTTCATTCTATAATATTTCTTGAGAACAATTATCTACAATAGTAATATTTTTGATGTTTGTTGTTCAACGAAATATTCCAGCCTTAAAATGGATGCAAAAATTGTAGTTTTAGCGCTATATTGTGGAAATACTTTAAAAATGAAGATTCTTAAATAAACTCAATATGTTAACAGACGGATTAATTCATGATGTTAATACTTTTTGAACCTTTATGTTATTATAAACTTCCAAACTTATAAAAATTTTTATTCCAAGAAAATTTTAAAAATTTTTCAAAATTTTTTTATACCTTATATTTCACCGAAAATGGTATACAAGCAAAAATTGAGCTCATCAATGTTCTGAGCAATATACTACTACTCGTCCAGACCTTCTCCAGAAAAAGATGAAATTTCTTCTGTGATTAAAATGACAAGAAAAAATAAAAAATTAAAATAAAATTTCTTTCGGGATGTGGAAACCTTCATTCAAAATTGGTGAAAATATCTCGCAATATTTATTGTGAAGAAATCGGATCAGCAAGGCTAACTATTTTATCTGCTGCAAAATCTCCTAATAATTTACTAATTTACTACATGGAATGCAACGTGTAAAAATTATCTGAAAAAATTTGCATCACGAAAATAAATTTTAATGCAAACCATACAAAAGATTTTTAATGTTTGATAATAGAGATTCGTTTTATGCGTTTCAGATTATGCATAAATGGCAATAAAGGATGTTAAAATATCTTCAACAAGGGAAATGAATGAACAATACGAGTTTTGAATATGATTCAAGGTAGCATTCGCACGACCAGTTTCAAAATTCACATGATCGATTTTTCATTTCATTTTGTCACCGAAAATAATTATTGTTGGTGTTAATTGTAATAAATATAGTTTCTATTATTAATGAAATTACTGTTTTATGAGAATGCTGTTTTCTTTTAAGAAATATAGATATAAGATATGACCTATGGACAATTATTTAGTGATTATCATTTGCATCAATGGTTTTTTGAAATTTCATTAATTATTTTTCTTCTTCACTTTCAACAGGCAGGAATCGAACCCAAGATTAATTTCAGTAGAAAGCACTCGATTGCCATTTATTAATTATCATCTAAACAAATTTATTACCACTTAATAACTTAACATTTTTTGAATAACCTATTTATTAATTGTAGTCGATTTATTTTTCAATATTGTGGTAAAAAATAATTGAAAAATTATTCTATAGGTGTTCCAGAAAAAAATTTGAAAAACCATCTGCAATTGCAAACATCAACTTATACGATACATAATCCAGATATAGACAAGCTCTCAGAGAAATTTGGCAAATATAATATGCGATCAGGAAAAGCGAAATTTTTCATCCACATTAAAACAGAATTTTAGGAAAAGCGGGAACTAAAAAAAGTATTGCTTTCCATTGAATAAATAAAATTTTTATCATCTACATAGGTATTCGCCAATTAATGTTTCGAATATGTGCAAGAAGGTTTTTGGTAGCATTGTTATTTGTTTACACGAAAAGCGAAAAGGATATTCGAACATGGAAAAACGAAGACAATGTGCAAGTTGAAATCATTCGTAAGGTACCAGGTGAAATAATTCCAATTTTTTACAATTTTACATTAAATTCATTCATTTACTCATTTTATTCCATTTCATGAAGAGAAGAAATTGGTGAATGAATGATCTAACAAAAACTTAGTAATTGCATCCACATTCATACCCAACTTTTTGACAAAATAAGTTTCAAACTGTATTAACTTTATTTCCACTGTAAATGCAAGATTAAAAGCGAGAATGGTCTCACTGTTTCTTCTAAGGTTTTTCAAGTATATTTAGCAATCAGTGATTTTTATCCACAGATTTACTCCCACAAATACTGCGAAAAAATTATAAATTACCATCATTAGTCATAAATCATGTAACAGAACACAAATTTTTCCTTTTTGAAGATGGAAGCTTTCAGAAAGTAAATGCAAGATTAAAAGCGAGAATGGTGATATGCTTGAACAATTCTTTAAATTAACTGATAAAGATGGAAATATTATTGGCTCAAATTTCGGCAAAGATCCGTTTGTTTTGCTATTGTGGTTACATTAAACTACTGTGTCGTGGATTTTACTTACACTTGCCAAACCAGATGTGAAAATTCAGTACAACAAAATTTCTCTCAAATTTTTCAAATTTCTCTCGATGGAAAAACGCCAATCAATCTAAAGAATTCTTCCTGTTCTATAATTTCGAATTGATTGTTCTCAAAAAGTAATTTGGTGTAGAATCAGTTTAACTTAGAAAAATTCGCGATCCCATGACAGTTTTGAAAATTAGATTTTCTAAATTTATCGAACTGCCATTTCGATTCACCAAATTTTCTTCAGATATATATTTGTCCTTGGCCGTGGAGAAGTTATCAGAGGAATGGATGCAGCTATGTCAAACATGTGCGTAGGTGAACAGCGGCGTGTAATTATTCCTGAAGAATACGCTGCGGATGGTCACAATATTGGTAATATTCGACCAGGATCACCACTATATTATTTCGTAGAATTGAAAAGTATTCTTAGATTAGTGCCCGGAGAAAAGTGGTTGGAAGATGATGGACTATCTATTGAAGTAAGTCTAATTTTACTTTTTCAAATAGATTCTTAGACAAAAGAGCATGATAAAAAGTGTATGAAAGCATTAACCAAATATATAATTTAGGTAACACATAAAATTGACGATGATAAGTGCAAAAAGGCAGAAATAGATGATACTATTCACCAGCACTACACACTCCATTTGCAAGATGGCACTTTCATAGATTCATCGATGCAAAGGAATGAACCACTTATTTTCAAACTTGGCGCACCTTATGTTAGTATTTATCGTGGAAAATGAATTTCAAAAAAATTCTGCATAAAATTTAATGATTACTATCCGAATTAGATAACAATTATAGTATTTCGCAACAATTTTGCAGGTCATTGCGGGAATGGAGCGTGCTGTTATTGGAATGTGTGAGGGGGAAATGCGCAAAATTGTTATACCGCCTGAATTAGGTGAATTTTAAAAATCAAAACAAGGTTATAAGTTGCATGAAATTCTCTGCTGGACTAAAATTATAAAAAATACTTCGAAGAAAAAAACGTTAAAATATAGGAATCAGCTATTTATTTCTTCCTTCATAATTAAATATTCAGATTAAAAATATTCAGATTAGCCATAGATTTTGAATTCTTCCAACAGAACTTTATCATTTTGGCTTGCTCCACTCTAGAAGGAAGTTACATAGAGAGAGAAATGGAAGTGGTCTATAATTATCCTTGAAATGAAATTAGCCATTAAGAAATTTCATAAAAAAGTAGTAGATTTAGATATTTTACCATCTATATATACAGTAAATTTAACTTTAAGGATATGGAGAGGAAGGAAGAAAGCCAAAAATTCCTGGCAATGCTCATTTGTATTTTGAAATTCAGTTATTAAAAGTGATCAAGAAAGATGAACTTTAGGCTGTTTGTTATGATACATTAGTTATTGTATAAAAGTTCTTAATGGATTTGAATTTGTCACGAATACTCCTCTTCCGTCTCATGAATTTGCCACATTTTAATTTCTTGCAAATGCATTTGTTTTAATAGAATTCGATTTATGTTCGAGAATATATGACCTTAATGAAATTGACATATGTGAACCTGCCACAGACTTGCGGCAAATGAAATCACTTGTTTGGCTGAAATTTAATGCCTGACTTTAAACTGTAAGCAATTTTCACAGATATTCCTATCGCTTATGTATTTGCTTTTCGAGCTGGGTTACTCAATAGCGTACGTTGCCGAGTAATCTGAATAGAGTCCTATCCTAAGCTGGCTTCTACAAAATCTTATTCTAACAATATTTTTTTCTTAATCTTATAATACGTGAAATATCACTGAACGAAATATCACTGAGAGAAATAAAAGAATAAAAGCTTGTTGTACATTTACTTATTCTCATTTGGCTAGTCTCACTAATTACGAGAGTATAACCCTCTTGCCAAAGAGTCACTTAGTGGCATAAGCACAGGTGGCACTCAGCACCGCTTTCAGTATGGTTTAGTGAGGACTTGCACCCACTCAGAAGTATGAATCAGACCATTGCTGTTTGACTATAGCTGAAATAACACACCAGTCGACCTCTCGAGCATGTTATGCACAAGAAAAGTTCAAACAGTCAGTGCATTTAGTTTGTACGAATGTTACTTTCAATATTTTTTCATACTTCGTGTGAAATTAATTTTTATAAACTTCAGAAATATTTCTCTTTTAGTCTGCCAATCCGACTTGCGACTATTTCTTTTCTCATGAAAAAATTGACCCGTCGATCACGAATCCTCTATTGTTTTACAATATTACTCATTCTCCTCCGTACCATTTTATCATATACTGTATATTAAAATATATTTTGAATTTCCCGCTTCTGGAGAAAATTTGGCTGTTAGCCAGTAGTTGTAGGAACCAGTGTTCAAGCTGTGTCTTGTTAATTTACTAATTAAGTAAGCTTGAAGTAAGGGTGAGGTGGAGGGATTTCGAGAAAGGATGAGATTGGGTGGCGTAGTGTAAGTCTGGTTGAGGGCGAGGGAGTTGGGGCTGACTTTTGGTGAGGCTGTAGTCATTATGGCTCCACCTAATATCGCGTGCCATATCTGCTTTGATTCGATCTACTGGCGATGAGAAAAGACGTTTTCCGAACCGCCCAATCTAATGTCAATCCTGGAAATAGCTGGAGCTTTTAATTTCTCCACTGGTTTAAGCTCGTTATCGCTTGGTCGCCTGTGCGAAGTCTTCCCCTGACCAAGCCGTTCCAGGCCTTGATTGGTCCTCCACGCTTTTGAGCCATCCTTCCCAGTATTTAGCTGCTAGATTTGTATGATTAGATTAAATTAGATTAAATTAATGCGGCATGCATAAATTCCTGTGATGAGCGACGAAGAACAATCTATTCTTAATGCATATTGTATTCATGCAAAGATGGATGCAATCGTGTGTTACCCTGTTTACTTGACGGCTATATCTTAGGCAAGAGTGGTCATTTCCCCTATATACACACTATCATGAACTAATAAAATGCTGTGAAAACTGTAACTTCTCTGCAGCACTTGCCAGAGCTCTGTCCCATCGACCGAAGAAAGCAGAAGCGAATTCAACGAAGCCTTAATACCTGAAATGATGTTTCAATGCTGTTTTCAGCGTGAAAATTTGCTCAGCACATATCTTAGCCTAGCCTAAGTTCAGTTTGCTTATAGCGCATCCTACTTTCACACCATGAATCTATTCAGCGGTTGGAAGGCAAAAACCTTCCAGAAGCATATAGCACTTTAATTCCTCGATAGTTTTCGCAATGCATCCTACCATTTCTTAAGAATTGGCATTGTTGTCATACGCTATTTGCTTCTTCCACCCCACTTAATAATCATTAAAGCTTTGTTATTTGAAGTCAACCCACAGATCATCCTCTGCAAGGGTTTTTTTAGACTTAAGCTGCCTATTACCTATTATAGTTAGGTTTAGATTCAAGGAACTTTCTACATCAGATGAAACAAGTTTTTTTAGACTTAACGGAATTTCCATCCTTATCTCAAATTATTCTCTTATCATTTTTCGAGCCTCGATTGTATTATGAAGTAGGATATTTTCGATTATTGCAGACTCGGGTTGTTATATCCATATTCGAAACCATTTCATTCCATGTTATTGGTTCCGTTTTGCAGTGTGTATACGGAGCTGCAGAGATCTTCTACATGCGACTGCCGTGGCGTGATGTGGTCAGACAACCGGTCCGTTTCGCGCGCGACTTAGCTTGCCTTTTCCCGAGTCATATATCCTATCGTATGGCAGTTTCCTGTGGGAATGACTTCAGTTGAGGTCAACACTACTCGGCAGCTCCAGAGTTTGTTAGAGTCCTCTGTATATTTCAGTACTTCAACATAAAAAATGTTGAGTGTTCCTGAGTCTTTTGACTTGAGGCAGTTAAAAAATTTTGGGGGACGTTATGTTTTTCGCGTCATCAATTTCATTCGGCTGTAACCGTAACACAGTCTGACTTAGTTTTGCGATATGAGCGGCCATCTAGATAATTTTTTTATCAGCGATTGACCATAATAGTCAATCGGTTTGAATATTGATTGTCTCACGTGGCTATGATGATGGCGTATATTGATGGCAAGAACACCATGCTCCTCACCATAACGAAGAAAACCATCTCCACTGGCACACTGGATTCCAACGCCGTGTCTGCAAGCAACGAGAAGTCTTCGTCCTATGCGTTCATAATTACATTTTTCGGGAAAAATGTGCTTGGCAACATCAGCTTAGCATAAGATCTATCTCTCTCTAGGTCATTCGAAGTTTAGGAGCATAAACACTGATGATCGAGGTTTTACTTTGAAACGGGTATAGGCCAACAAGTTATTAACAAGGTTCCATACTATTGGAACTGATCGTGCTGTTTCGGACATAACAATTAGGAAGGCGACTTAATTAGGAAAGCAGACTAGCGATGACCACGCGATATTTGGATAAGGTGTGAGTGGTTATCGTTTGGTTCCCCTATCCATATCTTCTTTGATGTTCCATGTAGCTATGGCCATGATTTGGCGGCATATAGAATTTTCTGAGCTAGGGTAGAGCAGTTCCTTCATCTGGAGAACCATTATGGCTGTTTTTATTGTCATGGGTCAGTATACATGGATACCCTTATAGCTTTGTTGAGCCATTTGCCATAGAGTCACTTTGAATCACTTAGCGATAAAAGTGAGTTCCCAGTCATTATGCCAATTTCATATTTTTAAAAATTTTATTAAAATAAAAAATCTTTAATATTTGCTATCATAACAAAATAAGTGTCGAATTATTCGCTATAATTTTTTTTTTCAATTTTACGTTTTTCGACACTAATTACTTATATCACTTATCGTACATTATTGCATGTTTTTCGCAAAGGCAAAAATGGAAAGGAAGTGGAAAGTAGGAAGAGGAAGAAAACAGTGGTTATTTTGTGACCGCATATACCGGTTAGAAGAGAAAAAAGTGCACTGTAGGCAACAGTTTTTTATCCCTTTTGATCCCCTTTCATACAGTTTATCGTTTTCGGTTTAAATGTTTTAATAATTTTTTGTACTATATTTGGTTCTAAATTTGTATAATTTAGCACTTTTGTACAGATTCTTTACCCTTTTAAATCTTCTTAATATCGAGTTAAAAAGTTTATTTTTCTGAATATTAGTGGAGACTTATTTCTAAAAATTAAAGAATTAAGAATTAAAATGGAGTTGAATTCCTATCCTTTTAAAAATTGGGCAAAATTCGCAAAATTTTATGTTTACTTTCCTTTCTTGCGACATTTACATAGGATTGTTATAGTGTGGAGTGTTGCACGTATTTGGCACGTAATATTAACGTGGGCAATGATGTGCAAATCTATACTGAAAATGCTTGTATTAATTGTTGAACTGTCTCTTTTAATGAGTGAATGTAACGAGGAAGTTTGTCGTTCTATAGATCGATGGATGGATAATCGAAAAACGGCTATTTATAAACGGTCGAATGACAAAAAACTGAAGAAAATTGCAACTATGGCATGGTTATCTGGTGCGGATTCCAATAAAAAGCTAGTAGAAAATCTTAAAAGTCAGTTTTTTCTTTTTAGTTACGTTTTTTATGTAGTTAATCATGAGATTTAAGATTAAAATTGCAGTAAGAGAATTAATTTAATTGCCAAAATAAAAAAATTGTTATTATTCTGATTAATCATATTTGATTCATCAGTAATTTGCCATTAATTTGCTTATTTCGCACCATAACATTTCATTACATTCTAAGAATTTATGTTTCCTTTCCAGCAATTTATGCTATCTTAAATATATAGCCTTTTAAACCTCTACATTTATGTCTAATATTGTTTGTTGGCTAATAAATGTCGTGAGATCAATTTGGGGCGCCAGTGCTGAGTTTCTGTTCCCCGCATAAGTAGAACTGTCCAAAAATCCCGATGATGCTTGTGGCTCACCTGTACTCTTATCGCCGAGGGACTCCTTGGTATGTTTGTTCAATGTGACAAGCCAGTGGAGCGAGTTCAACCAGAGTAATGGCGAGAAATCTTATGAGATAAAGAACCGAGTTTTTTCAAGTTGTTATTTTCAGATAATGGGTTATTTAGTGATGAAACCGTCGAAGAAGCTATGTTAAGTATTGATCGTGGTGATTTTGCTCCACAGGAACCTTATGCTGATAGTCCAGTTTCGATTGGTTATGGAGCCACAATAAGTGCGCCTCACATGGTAATTTTTCATTTTTCTATCGCTTTATTTGCCATTTGACAATTTTTTGCTTATCTTCCGATAAAATTGAACATTTATTTTAATAATTTTTGTGTTTTTTTAAAGAGTCCTCACCATTACTGGTTAAACTGGCTTGTCACATTGTGCAATATGCCAGGGAGTCCCATGGCGGTAGAAATACAGGTGAGTCTTCAGCTCACCGGGATTTCTGTACAGGTTTATTCTTGCGAGGAATCGAAGCTCAGCATCGGCGCTCCCAATCAAGCAAGAACCCACTGAGTCATTCTTCCCCACTTTTTGTGTTTTATAACTTTAGTAATTTTTTAATTATATATTCAGCATGCAACTGCTTTACAACTCCTCAAAGATCATTTAAAACATGGTGATAAGGCTTTAGATGTCGGATCTGGCTCTGGTTATCTAACTGCTTGCATGGCGGTGATGGTTAGCATTTAATGTTATAGAAAATATTTATCCATTATATCTTGCTTGCCCAGTTCCGATAATCTGTTGGTTTAAAGATTTCTAAGCTTTGATTCTTTTTCTCCTTATATTTCAAGTTGTTTAGGTCGGTCCAGAAGGGAAAATAGTCGGCATAGATCACATTGAAGAACTAGTAAATATATCACGACAAAACATTGAGAAACATCATGGAGATTTGCTTTCAAGTGGTCGAATTGTTTTGGTGACTGGTGATGGAAGAAAAGGTTATGCGCCAGGAGCGCCATATACGGCCATTCACGTTGGAGCGGCAGCTTCTGAGATTCCACAAGAAGTTTCTTTTAAAATTTTCTTTTTTTTATTGTTCTCGTATTATTTTTCTGCTGTTTAAGATAATCATTTTTTTTTCAGCTATTGGATCAATTAGCGCCTCGTGGGCGTATGTTAATTCCTGTAGGACTAGAACACAGTGCTCAGCGTTTTTTGCAAGTGGATAAAAATGAGAATGGCGAAACGGTTAAGAAGGATTTATTAGGTGTATTGTATGTGCCACTTACAGATCCTCAACGACAACGTAGAAAAGAATGAATTTGAGGTGATGATATTAACCTTCGACCAGTTAGACAGCAATTATATTTTATTTTCTTTGTTGATGCTATGGCATTTTTATCATTTTTTTTTCATTGTATTCATTTTATTATACGATTATAATATATTATATTACTACATAATATTACTAATGATATTAATATTAATAATAATTTTTACAGGTGGTAATTTCCCTTTAAATTTTGAAATGTTTAAAATGTTTCTCCCATATGAAACTTTTATGGTTTGCTTTTTTAGACTCGTTGTATAAAACGTCTATTTATATCATTTTTGTTTGAATATTAGTATTATTATATTAGTTGAAAAATGTTTCAAGATAAGAAATTTAAAACAAGGGATTTCATGTTGTTTTTTTTGCTAATTTAATATTTTTATATAAATCTTTGATTTTATTTGTAATAAAATAAGAAACTCATTTAAAATTAATGTTAACTTACTGTGTTTTTATTAATAAAAAAAGATTGTTTTCCTTAAACATGCGTTGAATGAGTTTTTATTTTATTTATTTTATTCGTACTTCATTTTTTTTCTGCATTTTCTATGGAATTGCTTTGTTCCTAGATCTTCAGTAATATTTAGATTTATTTTATTTATTTTTACACTATTTTCAGCAAAAAAATCATTTTGCTCTCTTAAACATTGATAAAAACTATGTATATTTTAGGTAATTTGCTAGTTGAAGTAGGCTCTTAACTCACGAGTGTAAATTTATTGTTGTTCATTTTAAAATGTTAAAAAATTTTTTTTTATTTTTTATGATCCAAAAAATAGCGGAAAATTTTGCGAGTGTCTCGTGCTTTGTTCAATGGCGATAATGAATATCGGCAAAGCGGTTGAACCAATCCAAAAAATTATTTAGTTCTCAATCGGCTTTTTGTGAATTTTGTAGTCCTGTTGGGATTTTTTAAGATTTTTTATCCTAAAGTTTTTTATCCTTCCATGTTAGGTCATTTCGGTCGAGTGCGATTACTTCATGGAATCAATCATGTGTTTCTCAATAGCAATGGTGGGTAAAAGGGTAATTTTTGCCAATGAAACAATCCATCGACTTGTCTTCTTGAATTATTTTAGATCATCTTAACACAATGTATTAATAGTCGTGAATTTAGCAATACGAATATGAATTCAGTTTTGCAACTCGTTATAATCTACTTGTAATAAATAAATAAATTTTTTACAAAAATTTTATCGGAAACTTGGCATTCAATACGAAAAGTTGCGCCCACCATTGCTGTATAGACCGCATACTTTTTAAAGTATTTCTGCCATAAAATTGTTTAATTCAATAATTTAACAAAATATGATATGCTGCTTGCTCGGAACGAGAGAATAAAAATTCCGGATTCCCATCATAGAAATATTTTAAGTTGGGAATTGAAATTTCAAAAATTTTGCTTTAAAATAAACATCGAAGTGAATTTTAAATAAACGAGTTTTTCATGTGGTCGGAAGGTACTTTAAAATTTTTCTTCTGAATAAAAATTGTTTGATTTGAAATTTTTCCATATATTTCATTTCAAAAAGTTTCTACTGAAAATGTGGAAATATTTAACACCACGCAGATTTATATATTTAATTTTAAAATAATTTAAAGCATAGGGATTGAAATTCCCTTCAGCCAGCGAGAATATAGGCAGTAATTATAATTTCTGGTTTGACTCTCTCCGCGTATTAGCACCATTTCCTGCATTTTTCACTGTCGCTTTTGCTCCCGAAGAGATTGCAGAGTCTGAATCTTGTTGCTTGAGACGATAAATCCTCTTAGAATATAGGTAACTTATAAATCAACATGATTTACCTTTCATAAAAAGTGCAAAGTGCAAAAAACCTGGACTGAGGCGATCAGGAAAGATTTTGAACGTATAAGTGGACCAGCAATATATGGACTTAGACGATGAAAAAATAAACGGCTTCTATTATTGTCGACGATGGCGGTCGCGCAGCTTGGAAATGTTTTACCCTTGTAGCCAGCCTAATCAGTAATGGTGAGAGCTGTTAGAAGAAGAAATTCATAACAGAAGATATTCTATATGTTAAAAAATGCAGTTGTTCGAAAGGTTATACGATTTTTTTTCTATGAATGAGCTCAATGATCGGAAATCCACCAATATTTTTTTTCTGCAAATTTTATTTCTCTTATAATTCTCAAAATTTGTTCAATTTAGAAAAATGAAATTTTTGAAGGATTTGGGGTGGTCTAATTCGTGTTTTTTTTATTATCTCGGATTATTTCGGATGTTTTGCAGATACGAATGGGTGATTTTAATCGCAAATTCAAGACGAATTCGGAGTGACAATTAAAGTCGGCTCGATTAAGTCGCAGTTTATCATAATTCACAAAAATTACATTAGTATCGTGATTGTTGTTGTTAAAAGTTTGTTTCTCAAGTAATCCCTCGTTGAATTATTGTTATTTTCTGTATTTTCCAGCTATATGTGAAAATTTCGAAAAGTTTTAGATCAGTCAGATCTTTATCAAATATTTCCAAATTTCCCTTTTCCTTTTCATCACATTAAGGCTCTTTTCTAGATTTTTGTTCTGTGAAGATTATTCATCATTTTCTACATTTGAACAGTTTATGCATTTGCTGAAATTATTTTTTTATGAAAATTTAATTCGAATGCTGAAATTGCATCGGCCGAGATTCGTGGACAAATTCTCAAAAATTCCTTTCATTTCGCAAAAGAAAATGCAAAAGGCAATGCCGGATTCCAGGACAGCGATATATATCCGGTTTTTTTTTAAATTTTATTTTCGTGCTGTTTTGATCGACTCCTAAAGCAATTATGTATAACGGACAAGGCGGAGAAACCGTTAAGTAAAACTGGTTGAAACAAAGGAAACAACGAATTGACGTTGTCTGAAGGTCGTGCTATTCGTGCCCTATTTAAATCGTATTAACTTCATCGAACAGCACATTTTCTAATAATGATTGAGGAAAAGATTGTGATTGGTATTGCAGCTGCCTGCAGCACATTTGCCATTCTTGCGTGCTTAGTGACCATTCCATCGTTGTACAACACCATAAACGATATTCATGACGAAGTTGTTGATGGAGTCCAGGTTAGTGTTACCATTCGTTACTTGTTTTAAAAGAATAATTTTATAAAAATATTTTTATAGATATTTTGATTGAATTCTAAATCGCATTGGACTTATTTCGTTCATATTCATCGTTTCAGGTTTTCCGTGTTGAAACAGATTCAGCATGGACTGAAATGATGGACATCCAAATAAGCGTTTCACCACCAAGCAAACCACGTGAGAACCCATTCAATAGCATCTTCCGTCAGAAACGCCAAGACTTTTCGGGACTTCCATCATACTGTCAATGTGAACCGACGAAACCGGCATGCCCACCTGGACCACCAGGGCCACCTGGTGAACCTGGAACAGATGGACGTAAGTCGTTTGAACCTAATGAATTAAATCTAATGAGTTACAAACTTCAAGTTATAAAAAACGTTCAAATGCTTGGAACGTTCAGATGCAAAGAAAATCATAGACTGAGGATAAATTTAAAGTCAGTCAGTGGCCACTGCTATAGAGTAACAGCAATTTATTGTTCGCCATTTTAAAAAATTTCAAAATAGCATTTTCTATATTTTGAAAAACTGAGAGAAAAAAAAATTCAAATCAGCTTATCTACTTTGAATCTTTTTATGACACATTTTTTCACTATGTGTTAAATTTTCAGCACCTGGACCACCTGGACCTCCAGGAGAGGACAATACTGTTACATACGCACCAATTACATGTCCTCCATACGATACAGCATGCATTAAATGTCCCGCTGGACCTCCCGGACCACCTGGCCGAGAGCCCCAGGAAAAGATGGACCATCAGGGCCAGCTGGACCTGCTGGAGACGCTGGGCCGCCAGGACCCGCTGGGCCCACTGGGCCTCCCGGACCACCCGGCAGAGATGGACAAAGAGGACAAGGAAAACCAGGACCGAAAGGACCTACGGGACCAGCTGGAGCACCGGGAGCCCCAGGGCCAAATGGAGAAAGAGGACAGGATGGAATCCCAGGACCAGCTGGTCCTCCTGGTCCAGCCGGCCAACAAGGACCTGCAGGTGCCAGTGGTAAGGATGGACCACCTGGTAGCGTTGGTCTTCCAGGAAACGATGCCGCTTATTGCCCATGCCCACCACGCTCAGCAGTTTTCGTCAGTCGATTCTCTCAGTAAATTTTCCGATAAGCTTTACCACTCTATGTTTAAAAGAGCAAAGCAAGAATAAAGAATTATCATTCTATTTGTTGTAATACACTATTTCTTTTGGCTTAACCCACAGTTCCACAAATCTGAAGAATTTCTAATTACTTTAAAATATTCCGAAATGACAAAGTTATTATCATTGAAAGATGCAAAGAAAATCATAGACTGGGGATAAATTTAAAGTCAATCAGTGGCCACTGCTATAGAGTAACAGCAACTTATTGTTCGCCATTTTAAAAAATTTCAAAATAGCATTTTCTAAATTTTGAAAAACTGAGAGAAAAAAAAATTCAAATCAGCTTATCTACTTTGAATCTTTTTATGACACATTTTTTCACTAGATTGATTTTTTTGATATTCTTATGATTGTTTGTCCTTTGCCTGAGAAGAATTCGTTAGAGAAATTAGAAAAGATAATTCGTATTTACTACGTTCGCTGAACCGAATTCAAAACGTTTATGGACCTTAAGAACGGTTTTTAGGGTTTGTTCATAAACAATGTCCAAATTTTATTATCGCAAGATGAATTGTGCCAAAAATTTTCTATGATTACTCAAGATTTGGTATTTTTACGAGAAAGTCGTTGCACAAAATACTGAAAATATTCATGCTTGAGATAAATCCGTAAGACAAATTCAACTTCAAAGAAGTTGTTTTATTGAGCCATAATTGGACACGAGCACGGAAAATGGGTAAAGAAAGTCAGAATATAAATAAATCAAAAGACTAAGATAACTGAATTACTGATTTTCAAACAACGGCTGCCAAAAGTTTATTTCTCATATACTTCTTATCATTGAATCGTTGACACGATTCACTCATCTTTGCAAGAGCTTCCTTGGTTATCGTCAACAAAGAATCATCAATTAGCCTCATAGAGATTCGCTGAAAAAAAAAATTTTAAAAAAAGGAAGAACAATGGGAAGAGGGGACGAAAGTTGGAGAAAATGACAAAAATATATTGCAGTAGAATAAAATAGTCATGGAGACTTATTTCGAAGCAGTGTGAGTGATGAAAATGTGAGCGCTAATGTACTTTGGTAAACTGCCTTATCAAATCTGATAACCATGCATAATAATTGGCAATAATATTGGTTAAGCTATGTTTTGAGTTAAGAAAGCTGATATTATTAATGATTGGTTGCACTAAAATATGCGATAAATATATAAAAAATCATGAGAAATGTATTATTTAATTAATATGCTAATCGCCTTAAAGATAAGGATTCTATATTATACATGGAAATACTTGGGTATGGAAAATTTTCTCTCAAATTTTGAACAGCGAAGCGAATAACATAATAGATAATGATTCAAGCAGCAAACGGAAAGGTCATCTCAAATTTTTTTTTCAGTTTTTAACCTTTATTCTCATTCATCATCCTGATATATATATATATATATATATATATATAATTTCTTTGAGGAATGAAAAATTAAGGCTGGTTAAATAAGTTTATACTTCACCATTAATAAATCACCAGCTCGTGGACATATTTTTGAAAAATGATGATAGTAACAAAGAGTTGAACACTCCATCATCCTGAAATTTGCTTTGTGACTGGAATCTGTCCTTAATGAAATTGTAACTATGCTACGGAAAAATTCTCAGTCGTGATTAGATCAGCTATTAAATTAAGCAAAATTGGTTAAAAAATCAAGCCATTTAACAATTGCGCAAATTAGTTTTAAGGCATTCTCCCCTTAGTACAATTTGTATAAAATTTGTATGTACTTTTTTCGAACTCAAAATTCCAATAAATTTATGAAATTGCAAAGTGACAAGCTGTTGTTGCGAAACCATTCGCATATGTGGTTATTCTAGCTCTTAAATATTTATCATTTCATAGTTTAATCACTCGTAGTTTAATCTTGAAATGGCTATCTGGCGAAAGGAAGAAGGAATCAACCTAATCTGCAATGAATTAAATCCAAATAAAAGTGGTGCCGACTGTTGAAAAAAATTGCAAAATAGATGGAAATTTAATTATCAACCTGCAACGTTCACTTCTCTGTTTTTCTTCTTCATAAATTTGGCTCAGATCAATGAAGCACTTCGATGAACATTCTTAATTATATCTTTGATGTAAAAAACAAATGTATCATTATTTTCACTATTAAATGAAATTTGTTCATCCGACTGTACAGTTATTCTATAAATGAAGGAGTCCTTTGAAATACAAATTCTTTGAAAACTGTGATTATTGATAAACCGGTTTGAAAATTATCCATAGTTCATTATTTAGTTCATACAATATGTCCACCTATTAGTGTATTTTTTTGGCTATTGCCATTAATTTTAATCTTTGCATTTATATGGTTTTGAATGGCACTTTATTCAAAAGCTAAAATCAAACTTAGCGCGCAATCGATAGCACTTAGAAGACTTTTTAATAAAACTTGATTACTTAAAGAAACTGAAACAATAGAAACAATATATTTCCCGCATAGCTTCAGGCAAATAAAACCATCTGACGCATTTTTTCCATTTGTCTGAATTTAAAAGCAAACTTACTTTTGTCGGCTTCTTTGCTAGCATACTTTAAGCATCCACTATGTTTCTCAAGTTCTGTAATTTACTCGCATCATTGAATTCTGAGCAAAAAATTGAAAAGATACTTTTTAAATCTTCAAACCTTTTTTTAATTTTTATAAGATTCAAACCTTCCTCAAATTCAATACAATGAAGGCGATAAAATGTTGAATATTGATAGAAAATTCCTTGATCTTTCATTTGGCATTTTCGAGAGCAGTGTGCTGATTTTTCAAGTTTTTCACAGACCTCAATGTTTTTTAGTTAACCGTGCAAAGGATACAAATATATTTATAAAATGATAGGATAAATCTGCAATCAAATTTCGCATATGTGGTTATCATATCTCTTGAATATTTATTTATCATTTCATCGAATTACGGCTTATGCGAATTTTCCTTCCCTCTCAGTTTTCCTTCTCAGTTAGAAAATGGGCCATTTTATAAATATTTAACATTTACTCCATATAAAAATTAATAATTATTTACATTACTTTTTTTATACTTTAAATTCAGAGAAAAATTAGATCTAAAAGTGCCTTTTCATGGGTGTCTCCATCGATGAAGTGTCGTTCCGAGTTGATAAATGAATAAGCTAAATATTGCAGTCGATTAATAATCCGTTACAAACAAACAGGACAGTCGAGTCAAACAGTCAAATAAATATGCTACACTATGCGTAAGTAAAGTTTAAAATTGCCTTGGATATAATTGTTTCTAGCACAAATTCATCTCATATGCTCTTTTCCTTTTACAATAAGTGGATATAACGTGAAATTATCGTCTCGAAATAAATGAAACGAGATTTTAAAAAAAATATGTCAAATATTGAAAAAAATTCTAACTGAGCATTGGCTCACTTTGTCAAAGTTAGTGAAAAGGTAGTGATACGTTCGCTCGAAACTATTTAACGGCTTCGCGCAGATCCACAAGCATTCGCTGAACTTTAATTGTTCAGTATTTGATTGATCTAAAATATTTTCAGATCAGGCATCTTTCAAATTTCAGGGAATAGCATAAAAGCAAATTTGCCTTTATTCGTGATTTAAAATTTTTCCATTATATTCGTATAGCACGAACGATTAGCAGATTTTGTCCTAGAAAGGAACATTTAAATCCACGAATAAGTCTGAATTTTGAAAACGCATTAAATATCATAATAATGTATATTCATCAAATATCAAGAATTATTCTGTAAATACCGTTAAGAAAAAAAAAGTCACCAATTAACAAAAATATTGCAGTCCAAGAGAGATGTACAAGCCTCATAAATGTTCGATACCAATTCATTTTACAATGGGTTTGTAAATTTAGGTTGAAAAAGGGTTAGTATTAATCAAGGTCATCCACCCATTCATTTATAACGCAACTTATACAATTTAGGACGACTTTTTTTGAGAATTTTAGGATGAAATTTATTTGAGATTAGTTACAACACCAATGAAAAATGGTTAAAGTTCATGATAATTCCGAAATTTATATAACAGTACCAAACTAATAAAAAAATAGATTATCTCAGGATATGCTTATACTTTTTACGCATTTTGAAAAACTTGGAAGGGAAGTAAAAAAAAACATAATTTGGTGTTATAAAGCATGATATATGCTATACACCACATTTATAAAATTTATAATCAGAACATACTCTTAATCTACTGATCAGCATTAGCATTTTGCAGTATATTATAATTATTCTCCTGTTCTCCAGTTTATTAAAAGCCTATTCAAAATTTCCCTGATTGTATCAATCAGATCTTGCCTGGCCCCTCTCGCCTTTGATGCTATCCACCCACAAGGTTTAGCAAATAAGAAAATATGTGCCAACTCCTGCTGTGGGTGATGAAGAAAGTGCACTAACCAGCGAAGGAGACGCTTTATGAGATAATCTGGGTGGTATATGAGCGAAAGTGAATGCAATTATGTGAAATTTTATCCACTTTCGCTCGTAAATATATCTTAGACAAAGGTTCAATATTCATAGGTAGATAATTTCTTCATATCCTTCACTCTCATTGCCCATGTCTCGCAGCCGTATAGCAAGATCGAGCGAATTGCAGCTATATAGACGAAGTCTTTCGTTTTCATGGTAATTTCACGGATTCCTAAAGGTTTTATCAAAAAAAGAAAAACACATTTTTAGCTACCGTTATCAGGGTTGTAATATCGTCTTTCGCCCGGCCATTTAGGATTATAGTGGATCCAAGATTTTTAAAATCTGATATTTCCTCAACTGATTCCATTGATCATAAGTCCGACTTTCGCTGCAGCTGTCTACACATTGTTTAGCATTATTTGCATTTCGTCATAACTTTCAGGAACTACATTAGCGGTATATTCAAGATTTATGATATATGCTCTGGATTGATTTTGTATATCTCTTGAATAAATCTCTTGAATACTCGATAAGCGATGTCCATTATCCAGCCTGTCGCAGAGTAGAATATTGGAGGGGAAAGAAGCTAGCCTAGGCGAACAACAGTTCTTATTTCGAAGAACCTATCAGTTCCAATATAATACACGTGTGTCGATATACATTGGTAAAATGCCTTAATGAGTTGAATGATCTTCTCTAGAACACCGTCACACCTTCCAAAGCGCCGTTCTATCAATTTAATCGAATGTAGCTGCAAAATCGATGAAGCAAATGACGTTGGTTGCTTGCCCTGTAATTGAACTAATGTTCCAACACCCTTCTTAATGTCAGTATCTGGTCAGCTCACACCCCTCACTGAATCGAGCTTGATTGAGATTGAGATTAAAATTCTGCTTCGTATTGCCATAAGTCTATTCAGCAGAAGAATAATGAAGATTTTCCTAGAGAAATCTAATAGGCTGATTCGTCGATAACTGTCACAGCTTGCCCTGCCATTTTTGGGAATTGGGAACAGAATCGCTTTGCTCTAGTCATCTGGTATTATTTCTATCTTTCATACCAGAGAACAAATATAGTTGTTAAAGATGTATTATAAATGTGTTTGATTGAAAACATTTGAAGATCTCGGCTCGAAGACCATCTTTTCCAGGAGACCCTAAGCTTTTGGATGACAAAGATTATTTCCTGATAAGATTATTATACAAACATATGACTTGACAAGCGATTTAGCTATGTCCGGGACAACAGATAACGCATCCTGGTAAAACAATTTCTCAATTTAGCCTCAAAGAATTCCTTCCATCTTATGAGGTGATATTTAATAGACACCATTAACGGGCACACCATTATTATTCCGCAGCATTCCATCAAATTATAGTTGCATTATGAATTTTCTTTTTCTACTTTATTTTAGTTTCTAGTTTCCTTTTATCGTTTAATCTATCCTCTGTCTTCATTTACAAGGTCATATTACTCCAATAACTTCTGCGCTATTCCGTAGTGTTTCTTCGAAAGTTAGGATTCGATAGCTAGGATTTCATTACATTGATGCTTTGGCAGCCGTTCCGAACAGTTGGTCAATTGCTTCCGATTTTCAACTACTACATGTCCAAGCGTGAATATTATCTTTAATTAGGATCAGTATTCATTTGCAGTTCAAAAGATATCGTTGATATTCATTACATTGATGCTTTGGCAGCCGTTCCGAACAGTTGGTCAATTGCTTCCGATTTTCAACTACTACATGTCCAAGCGTGAATATTATCTTTAATTAGGATCATCTGCAGTTCAAAAGATATCGTTGATATTTATACCGCTGAGATACTTCAATAATTCGGTTCTAAATATTTTCACTGTCCTCGAATCTTTTAGGCTATATCTACAAAACTTTTGGACATGGTGCGGGTGATCCACAATGTTCATGAGCATTCTGATGTTCCATTATGCTACGACCAATATGTCGTCGCGGAAAGCCAAAGGACAGTTTTCCCTTGACAGATTCCGAGCAATCATTCTGGCTAGAGACCATATCTTTTTCTCTAGTCTTGAGATCATTTTTTAATGTCCCGATTGTATATTTATCGCATGTTAACGTTCTGGAGATATCATGCGCACCAGGACCAGATCCTTCTAAAATCAATTCAAGATGGACTTACAGGTGGGTCTTCAGCAGGAAGCCATGATAGGTTTATGATAGGTTTCTGTTAAAGAAGATAAAATTAAAAGGGAAAAAATAAAACAGAAAATAATAAAAATGAATTGAAAAAACAAATTTTAAAAAATAAACTAAAAAATGCTGAAAAGCTCTACAAATAGATTGTATAAAGTAGCGACTCTAAATGAAATGAAAAGTTAACAATCGATAGATTTCATATCATCACAAATTAAAAATAAAGGAAGGCTTAGGGAAACTGTGCATTGTTATTAAAATATTTTGGACGATCTGGATTATTATATTACGATGGTTTAAGTGTATTCAAGGCGTCATAAACATCTAATGGCGTTATTTTAATCTCAAAGAAAGAGCGCAAAAACTTTGATTTTCATTTAAAAAATTTTTTTCTTAATGGAATATACTGCTTTGTGAGATATAGTACGATGTTATTAAGAAGGCTGAAAGAAGTCAATAGAGCCATTTAGACAAAATATGAAACCCCAGCTTATTTCTGCAAGAAATGAATTAATAATTTGGCATTTACCAAAGGCGGTATTTTCTAGCATATTTAGGATAGGTGTAGATGAGGTTTTAGGTTCACTGATTCATGAACGATACTGTGATCGCTGTTACAAGATTCTAAGACATTTAAGTTAGCGATGAAAAAAGCAGAAAAGATAGCAAGTGTAATGTCTAATAAGGTGTTATGCTCAATAGCGATCAATTGTTCTAGACCTGTATAAATACAAAAGCTTAGAAATTAAATCGTTGTTTTTCATGCACTTATTTTCCAAATCTATATTAAGATCACCCAACAATTACATAATCACAACCAGATAACTTTGATTCATTCAAATAATAAGTTGAAAAGATCTATGATGAAATGGTTATTTCCATTGCCTAGTGGATGATACAGATTTAAAAGAAAAATATTTCTATTACTGAGGTAAATTTTAGTTGTCAGAGATTCGAAAGATGAATATAATCATTATTGACTGCATATTTACTGCACATTACTGAAAAACTGGAAATAAGCGGGATGAGCCCCTCTCCACATGCATGCAGAATGCTCCTTTACGCATGTTCAAAACCATCGGAGTTTAGTTTGCGATTATTAGTAGAATCACCTGTTTCATTTATACAAAAATTGCTATTTGTTTTGTCACTTAATTAGAACTATAAAATCATACAATTTTTATTTTAAGCTTCTAACAATAAATAAATACAAAGACAGATAATTTCTTATGCTGTTAACCCTATTGGACTGAATATTGTAGGCTATTCTAGTTAGATCACAGCAGAAATGGAAATCAACTGCTTAGCATATTTGTCAATAACAGTATTGTCAATAACTGTTATCTCAACTGCTATAACTTTATACAAAGAATTAGCATCATCATTTGGTCCTTTACCATCACCTGTCAAATATTACTTTCTCCCATACTTCTTTTGCAGCCTCTTTTGTTTCTTCAGTTATCTTCAATACTATCAGGCTCGCATGGGAAGGATGGCTCCATGAATTTAAGACTTGGTATCCGTTTGCGAAATTTGTTATCGCATGGTCTTTACACTCACTAAATTTCTTTAGTTCACAGCATCAATAAATTATTGTCTAAATTCTTGTCCTTAACCTACATATAATTTCGAGCTTAATTTAGCATATCTTTTATGGGACACAATAATTTTAAATAATTCAACAATAGTAGACTTGCGAAAAAAAGTGGAAAAGAATAAAATACGGATAAAGTACAGACGAAACGCGCAGCAATAATTAATTTGCCAAATAAATGATGAAGCGAACTTGGAGGAAATTTTTGGCTAATAATCTTTCTTATCATAAAAGGTCATTTCTGAGAAGGTTATTTCTGGTAAAATACAATAAATAATGAAAAGGAAATTTAAATTGATTGATTAATTGATTAATCAGTTGTAATTGATAAGTTATATAATATGTTGCGATATGAAATGAAGCGAAATTGAAGGGAGTTTTTTTTCATTTTTAAAGGATTTACATGTATTTCAAATCTCGAGAAGAGAAAAACCATAAAAACTTCAAAAATTTTCAGGCATTTTGAAGATTTTTTTGCCATAAAAGCAACCAGAACATTTCTAAAATTATTTTTGCCATAATAGTAGGACAGAACATATATTTTTTACATTTTTTCTTATTCTGAACTTTGAATTCTCGAGGTTTTTAAAATCCGAGATTTTGACTTTCGGAGTTTTGAGCGACTCCCTGTAGAGAGCATATACACTTGGTGACTGCTATATCACAAACCTTTATCTCAGAAGTTGACGTAGGCTATCTAGTCGTGCCCTCAAGGGAGCTGATCGCGCCCTTTCAGATATGGCGATTGCACTATTTCTTACCGAATTATTCGAAGCGCATTTGATACACCCAGTACCTTTGCTCTGCTTTGAGCCACGTACGATAATGGTCAATTACGGCCAAAATCTCGCTAGTGTGCACACAATCGACCAACAAATGTTTATCCTCTATTAATAGATTATGAGTTAACAGAATTTGAATAGATCTTTACATCGGTTTGAGAGCTTACAAATTTTCATGCTTATCGAAAGTGCCACCGGATTAGAGCGCCAGAAAAGTTTAGAAAATAACCTTTCATTATAGAATCACCGTGAGATAGAAATATTGGTGGAACCGAAGCAATCGCTTGTTTTTTCGATTTTGTGTAAGGCTTAATCGTACAAGATTCTCCATTTACCATCAAAACTTATAGTAGCTTTTGCAGATAGATATTAGGTATATATGATTTATTATATTATTACATTAATTTACATTACATTCACATTAATTATTATATTACAATTAACAATTATTAAATACGCTGCTTGAGTATAAAAAGAATTCTATTTCGGTTAAAAATTATAATCGGTCAAAGGCTTAGTGCCATGACGATCGGCAACGAGAAGAATAACTGAATTTGAATATGGTTGAAACAATATGCTTTTTCTGACGGCAATGTCGAATGATGAAAGCAAAAGGAGTTTGAGTGGTTTAACAGGTTGTTGCTCAGTTTGGAACAGCGATACTGAGGTTCTACACCTAGCAGGAGCAAATCTGTCATTTAAAAATCCAGGAAATATTAGCGATTTATCTACATTTCTGTCGCCAACTCCTTGGCGAAATTTCTTTAATTCGATAAGCCAGTGGAGCAATCCTAATCAAAGAAAAAAACTGTATTCGTGTAAAGAAAACATGGTGTTTGATGGAGAATTTTGTTTGAATTTCGTTAAATATCAAATTAAATATTAAAGAGCTTCTTTTTTTCAAAACTCATAAGTTTATGACGCAGACTGAAGATCTACTCGAAGAAGATTTATCTAAAATTGGTGATGATGATGATGACTGGTGCTGATCAACTAACTAGTCAATGGAATAAGCCTTATGCTTCAAATGATTTATGTACATTTCTTAATTGTATTCAAGAAAGGCTTAATTTGGAATCAAATTTTAATGCTCTTTATATGTGAATATATCTTAAGGTGTTGATAGTAATACTTTCCGGAATAAAATGCATTCAAAGAGAAATAAATTTGTTTAAAAAAACTGGTTGATAAAAAAAATTCATAAAAATTTATGAAAAAAATTTTCATGAAAAAAAAATTATTTAATCACACTTAATTTGAAGTTTTATCTTAATTCATGAACAGATTTCTCGAATATTAGTTAGATTTATTTCTGATTATATCGTTTGAAGTGAACCAGGCAAGTCACCGCTTCACTTATGTTTGCGAAAGACATCAGTGGATAAAAATTTTCAGTCGAAAATGGACTTATAAGGCATTTTACTAGTAGCAAATTAGGATAGAACTTTTCATATGCGCATCATAACGTAGCAAAGTGGTTGTCAGATGGATCTGATTATCACCTTGAGCATCAAAGGCCCGAATCTTGTTTCTGACTTGTCATTAATTTCTTTGTTGAGTAGATAAAATACAAACTGGGTACAACATCAATCTTTAAAAAATTCAGTTATTCAGTTCATTCAGTTATTCAGTTCAGTTATATAGAAAAAGATTCAGTTATTCCAGTGAATTGAAACAAGAAGGTGATTTGATAGTTCATTTGATTTAAGGTAGAACTATAAAATTAGAAAGAATCAAGAAAATCCAATATTAAATATATTTACATATTTATATCAATATATTTAAATTTCAATATTTAAATAGCTTGATAATTTTTGAGTTAAATAACTAAAACCAATTATTATAAATAAAATAAAAATATTGAAACAAAAATAATAATCGATTTGGAAAGAATGGTACGGTCGGTTCCTCCATTTTAAATTAGTTTTTAGGTGCAAAATTAATAATGATGAAAATGACTTTAGAAATCTGCTCATCCGTTTATTTGAATGATCAACTTTAGCTGAAAACTTTTTTCGAAATTTTTTCGACCTATATTCTTCGCCTTAAATTAAATAATCTTTAAAAAAAATATTAGATGATATTTGGATTACGTATCGCAAGAAGTGGGCAAAAAAGTTGACATTGGTCTAACATGGCTGAGACCGTATTATGATGTAGAATTTCGTGGCACTGAATATAAGATTACCACAATTCTTCGAGTGAAAAATTCCGTATAAATTCTGGGGAATTAGTTTTACTTCAAAAATCTGAAAATCGACAATGCCATACTAAGAGATCACTGGAGTTGAGATTTTGTGCACAATGTTTTTTAGAACTCATTCATCATCTGGATGGAGTTAGTACTGAAACAATACTATTTTGTTCTCATAATAATATAGTAAGTAAAATTTTAATTTTTTATTAGCTTTATTCGAATAACCTTACGTGTAACTCCATTTCCATTAAATATTTCACCTGGTTCTCACAAAAAATATCAGTTAAAAACAATCTTTTGGAAGGCAATTATTGTTTCACAGAAAAAATCCGCCATTGTTAATCTTCAATATTCGTAAATATTTAACTAAAAATAGTTCGAGATTTGAGTAATAAGAAGTCTATCGATTTTTTTATGAAAAAAAACTGTGAAAAAACTCAAAAATTATAAAATTACAAAAGTTTGGAGCAATGAAAATATTTATTCAGTTTTCATTGTTTCTTCACGAAAATTACATGAATTTATTAGTTACTCACAGTTTTTTTAATGGGGCCATTTCGTCGAAAATTTATTTGCAAATAGAATTGCGAGATTCTCATGATCTATTTTTATCGGCAGCTTTAGCTCCATTGAGAGATAGGGATCACCTATGACTTAGTCCAAACGATATAACACTGGACTATAACTCATATATCTCACGCATTCCTCCGGAAAAATATTATAGCAGAACAATCTTTTCAAATTCTGTTGTAACTGACATTTTTTTTTAAGTTTATTCAACAGTGATTGCCCTTTTTGATGATTGATTACGAGATCAATTTTTCTTGTCTTTTCAATGAAGTCAACTTTAAAATAGGCATCAATGCAATATCAATGCACAGTGAGGCATCAATCAATCATTATACCAGCCTTGGTTAAACGTGATAAGGATTGGTGAAATAGAAAAGAATACCGTGAACCAATTATTTTCCAGTCTTCTTTTTTCTACCAGCTTCTGATAAGAGATTACTGCACAAATTCAAACTTTTGTCACGATTGAAGGAATTTTTTAAAAATTTTTTACGAGAGTGTGGATGCAAGTGCATTTATGGAATTGTCTTAAAATTGTTTGTCTTTGTTTTCCATTGTAATTTATTAGTTTGTCTCATATAAGCGTCAGACTTTAAAAAAATGTATGTCGACAATTTGATATTTTTTTTAACGTAATCTTTGTCTATCTGTGTTAGCACTATCAATATTCGCGTAAGTGGTGAAGAAAATATAGAATTTTCGACATTTTTACAATTCTCTTCGATGAGAACAGCAAATTTCATTGTAAAGCTTTATACATAGATAATGAAAATACATAGATGAATGCATTAAAATAAGATAAGAATAATAATATTCCTAACAATTTGCTTCTTAAAAACTCTATAAAAGTAATTTTCAGGCAATTCTAATTACTTTCAATAAAATTTATATTATCAAATAATGAATTATGCTGATTCTAGCTGAATCTGAGCTAATTCACACATTTCATTTCATTTTTCATTTTGATTTATTCATTCTTGGGTGTATTTTTTGTGCATCCTTTTTATGATAAAACTGCGCTTGTAACATAACTAACTGGTAATTGTAATTAAGTGGATCTAATTGGTAATCATAATTAAATGATTAGCGCTCGCCCATTTCTGGTTATGCTACTTCCGATGGCTGTTTATACAGTTCGAAATTGTTGCTAGAAAATCTGTGATAGAAGTAGGTAGACACTGTCACTAGCGGAGTTTCTTAGTGCCAGGTTTAACACCGTTCGGAGCAAAGTGCGATATATTGTTGTTCAATTAGGAGCACCGGTGGTGGGATTCTAGTCCTTACAGGAGTAAACCTGTCCAAAAATCTGGGTGATGCTGGCGTCTCACTTGTATTTTTATTGTATTTTAAAGGATTCTCTGGCATATTTGTCTAGTGTGATAAGCCAGCCGAGCGACTCTAACCAGTAATGGTAAGTGCTCTTAAAAAAAAATCTGAGTCATACGGCTGTTCTGCTTGATAAGCTCAAGTTCTAAACAAGCTCATAATTTTTAATGCAACAGATTTTTAACCTATGAAATTATTTGATTCACTATATCATCATAGTAAACTTTTTAAAAAAATTTAAAATCCATAGTTTCTAGGCTTGCTTTTTCACAGGTGAATCAAAAACAATTACCTTTCAAAATGAATGAACCATTATTGGACGTTATAAGTGGTGAACTAAATAAAAAGCTGGCATCAACAAACAACAATCAAAGCAATATTAATTCTGAACAGAACTCTAGAAAAATAATTTAGTATTGATTAATATTGATAGTATTAATTTCGTATTTAGTATTTAGTAGTTTAGTACAGATCGAGTTTAACAAATTTTGTAGTTTATTTTTAATGGCTTTGAACCCCTTCTAGATGATCTCTTGGAAACACGGCAAGGTCATTCTTCGATCGGTTTCCAAATAAGATAAGGTATGGTATAGTTTTTGATTGTTATCTATGTGCTTTGAAAATCAATATTATTAAGCAAAATTACTTAAAATATTTAATCATAAATCTGTTTTATTAATTGTTAGTTTATTATTTCAATTTCAATAAGGTTCGAAATCTGAACAAATTTTGCCTGAATTTTTGATAATCTACGTCAATTAATATCTAATATATAATTTTTTTTCCCTAACCTATCTCAAATTCTAGTAATTTATTACTAATATTATTAATATGCAGAAATTATTGGTAATTTTTTCATTAATTTAGTTACAATTTTCATAAATTTATTGTGGTTCGGAGCGCCGATACTAAGCTTCGATTTCTGGCAGGAGTAAACCTGTCCAAAAATCCAAATGGTGGCGACTCATCTGTATTTCTATCGCCAAGGGACTCTCTGGCAAATTTGTCCAATGCGACCAGCGGAGCGAGTTTAACCAGTAATGGTGAAAACTCTTGAAAAAAAACTTATTGTAGTGTATTTTGGCGTCTTTGTTCGATAAGACTGAAAATTTTTTCGAATTTTGCAACTAGATTTAAGATTTCAAAAAAATTCTGAAAAAAAAGAAATTTTTGGAACAAGCAATTCTGGTCTTTTGTATCACATTTCTTATAAATAATGTTATTATTTTCTGAACAATTGGCGTAATTGTAAACCATATTATGTTTTGTACATTTTTCGAGACTGATTCCTTATTTCACGTGAAAAATAATATAGTTTCATCTTCTAAAGAAATTTGACTATGCAGTATGAAATTCCATGGGTATCCTCAGTAGTTTCGAGAACAGAAAATAAAATGAATGAGGCAAGGTTTCAAATTATTGATTTAAATTATAAGCCATAATTTATGCTGTCAGAATATGCCAGTTTCGTCTCTGGTATTGAAATAAAATTATTGATGGCACTACGAACAATAAGACAATCGTAAAGCCATCAATCTAAAATGATGGAAAATGTGTAGGAAACAAAGAGATAAGATTAACTGAATTCCCCCTGTATATTTCGGTGTCTTTTCTCATATAATAATGAATCGCAAAATTAAATTTAAAAAATTGGAACTCATTTAATTGAAATCTTGTTTGAATTGCCCAGAAAATCATATATTTATTATTTTTGCAAAAAGTATTTATCCTTATTAACAAATTTGACGGATTTTCTTAAAAGTATCTTAAAAGTATTTTAAAAATCCCTGAGCAAATTCAGTTTCAATTGGATTTTCAGTTTCAATTGGATGTTTTCCTTCAGGATTCCATACTTTTTAAATCTATCGGTGATGAATCAGGAAAAAAAATCTCATGTTCATGTTCGGTGAGATCGTTTATTTCAACCACTTTTTCTCTGAATGAATAATCCAAAAATTATGTCCAAGAACGTCAAATAATTCCCAAAATTCTGTACTTGCACTGATAGAACCTTAACTTCAATTCTTTTTGTTTAGTAAATCTAAGCCTCGGAACCAATTTTTTCCTTTTTTTCCACCATATCTATGTTTTTTCATGAAGTAAATCTCAAGCTTTTCATGCTCAAGAAAGGAATAAAGGTGAAGAGGGAATCAACATAACAACAATAAAGTGTAAGAGAAAATTTCTTTAAGAAACACTTTTTTGACAGTTCTAAGCATAAAATCTTAGAATCTTTTTCGACCTGTTTTATCTTTAAGAAATTAGGCTACTTGTGACCAAGAAGATTAGCATGGTGCATATGGTTAGTCAGCCAACAAAAACGATAAATTAGGATTAACATAAAATTTCACAAAATAAAAATTCGCCTTCATGCGATTAAAATTGAAATCCTAAACTTGAACCAATTTACGTGATTTTGTGAGATAGTGGAGGTAAATCCTATAGAAAACTAATGTATGACAAAAATTCAGTCAAACTAAGCATGAAACAACAAATTTTCGATCAAGATATGTCGCTCATATAATCGTTTTTGACACTAAAGAAATAACCTCTAATGAAATAGTTGAAGCTTATCCTATTATTCCATCAAAGATCATCTATCAATAAAGCGACATTCATGACTTGAGATTCGTATCGCTTTATATTTCCCCGATTTATCTCTACTATAATCGTGGGAAATATCTAAAGGAATATTTAATTCTCTCATAATTTCGCTGCTTAAAGCATTTTGGTAAGATATCTTAAGCCATAAATAATATTTCACCGAACAAATATCATCGTAAAATTCAATTACAAACTGACTAATTCACCATTAGAAAAATTAATTTCATGAATTAGAATGGTCGCGCATTTGCCATTGAAAAGATAACTAACTTACTATTTACTGCAGATCTTATCCGCTACTTCAGTTCAATAAATCTTTTCTTTGAGCTTTCTAGAGAGGGAAACAATGTAGCAATTCAATATTTTGATATATGGATATAATAAAAACTCTAACTAGTCTAGTTTTCGAAGTCAAGTGGATTTATCTTGCAGTTGATTGCATACTATAGCGCAAAGAGTACATTGGATTAACCAAACAAATATTGAACCAGTTTTGATTGACAGTAGCATTTTAGTGACATTCTAGCTGCAAATCTATGTGCGCAAGATTTGTCTGCTGATCTTAATTTTTTATATCAGTCCAAAGTCAATGAAACTTTAGGTAACAGTGTTTTGACCTTAACGAACCGAAATTTACTTCATTCTTACCAATTAATTTACCTCTGATGCTCTAGCATTTTATCTCAAAAAATATGACGAAACTCTATCGTATTTACGGAAATTTTTACTTTGCAATAAATTATAGTTATGACAGCATTTTCTTCGTCTTAAGGCGTGTTTCTTACTACAAAATGTTGCACCAAATATTTATTTAAATATTTAATAAATATTTAATAAAATCTACTTTTACAAGAAGCGAACTGTTCCAAGAGTTGGTTCCATATTTATTGCAAGTGAATATAGGAAAATCGGTAGGTGCAAATTAATGATTGATAGGTTTAGCCAATGCCCAGTTTTCTTATTAAATAGATAATTTAAAGTTTTGGAATTGAACTAGCAAGTGCCAACATTTTGCGACTCCTCCTCAAAATTTATTTCTGATACCATTGGCGAAAATAATTAATTCTTTATTTAATAGTAATTCTTTATCTAGATGAACAGACGAAAAAGCAGATGCTGGATATACCACCCTACTGGAACTGGAAAGATTAGTTGATAAAAAATTTAAATTTATACTAGTATACTAGTGTTATTGATTTAGCTAAATTACAGTATGATAAACATATTGGATACGAATAAACGAGTATGATAGTAACAATACTTATTATACTGATAATTGTGGCTTTTCAATGATTTCCTTATGCTCAATTTAATGAGAATCAACAGTTTGCATAACCATCCCTAGTGAATAATAATTAAGAGATAGATTAGTGATTAACAATATCGAATTAGTAAGTGACCCCCAACTGTTGAGCTATCTGGGCGGCTATTTTGAAGATTTGGAAAAAGACTGGCGGCATTGCGTCATACCGATCATCATATTCAATGACCCACTTTTTTGTTAGTTTTCCGATATTTAATATCATTCAAATGCGGCACAATGACAATAAGCCAGTTACTTGAAATAGATCCTCAGTACCTTTAGGGATCAATTTCATTGAGAGGTAACCTCACATCGAGCTTAATAGTTGATACCATTTTTAATATGCACTGCCTTTAGTTTCCATCCTCTATATGGAAATGTTTCACAAGACTACACCAGGTTTAACTAATATAATTAAAATTCAAAAACTCAAAAAAATTCATATAGGTGAACTTATCAGTATAAGCAATATGATTTTTGATTTTTTTATAAAGTTCATTACAAATTTCTATAGAGTTTAAGGCCATATTGAGAGGATAGGCTTTTTTTACTGGTTGAAGTTTCTATGTATATTGATTTTATATACAAAATTCAAACTGAAACTAAAATAAATCACAGAGGCATCGATCCTTTCGAAGTATGGTGACAGAAAACAACTGTAAATTTTGTTTCGACCCATCAAAATAGTTTTTTTTACTTTAATTTACGTTATAATGAGACGTGAATAGAAAATGGAAAAAAAAGAATGTTCAATAAAATATAGAGAAAGGAGCATAAAACGGCTAAAATCACAAATTTAAAACTGATTATATGGCATTTTTCGAATGATAAGCAGTAAGCAAGCTCTTTCGATTAAATTAGTTTCGCGCATCTAACTTTAAAAATTATTCGGTTAAATATTTCAATGTCTCAGGTCAGCTATCTTTTCATCTAAAAATCCTGAAAAAAATTTGTTTCTGTTCAAATTAACAGGAAAAAAATTTTTTTCAAGTCAAACTTTTTTGTAATTCAAATAACTAATCATTTCTAATTTTTTCGTGTTTTAGCCAATTCCATAGTTTGTTTTATTATTAATTATTATGTCCATATATTTTTTGGCAATAATTGAGAAAAAAGCATATTAAGTGAACTTTTTAACAAAAATTTTGTTGTATTATAAAATACATTCATATATACTTTTTCTCATCCATCATTTTCAAGCGTAACACTATTTCACGAAAATGAATGATGTAATCGAAGAATAACTGATTTCATATTTATTCATATTTATTTGGTATTTAATAGTGGTAGCCAAATAATCAGTACTAGAATTAATCGTATTAGAATTCCTTCTTTGTGATTCAAATATTCGCCACAAGTTTATTCCAAAAGCAAAGAATGATTAGCCTGTGTGCAGATTGCAAAAACAAATGATTAGCAATGAATTGGTAAAGGTAAGGATTATTAATTCGAGCGTTATTTTTGCTTGAAAAAATTGTAGCATTAATATCAAACTTTCCTTTGTTGAAAAATTATCCATAATGCTTATTTACCAGTCGCCAGATTATAAAGCCTTCCTTTCCATTAACATCATTCACTATTTACTCTCTTAATAATTCTATAAGGAGGAGAACTAGCAAATTAACCTATGTGACGATTACTGTCAGTGAAAATGCATTGACTACTCATTATAAAGGAACACTCGCCTAGTGGACTTCTTTTTCTTCTAGCATTACTTCATCTACATTTCTTCAACTAACATTACTTCTTCTAGTATTACTTCTGGTTCAGCTTACTTTACTGTATAATTCAACATCCACTAATGGAGGTGGATTCCTCTCCACTCGAATTTCGCTTTTGATGAAAGATTTACTAGATTACTCCCATCAAATTCGAATTCATTATGCTGGATCTTCAAAGCAATCTTATTTTGCCATTTGCCTTTGGACTATGCCGATTATGTCTATTAATTCTTTATTGAATGATGAAAATTAATTTTTATGTAATTTCATAAATTTAGATTTCTTCGTAGATTTATCAAGATTTATGATTTATCAAGATACAAATGAAATGACTTCTTATTAAAAGTGAGCGATAATTTGTTATGAAACGCATTATTACCAAGCTAATACTATCAATCGGATTTTTTTTACTTCCGATTTATAAGCAAGTTGAACAAATAGTTTTAAATAACTTAGTATATAGTGGTTGCTCTTCATTAGTGCATGAGCTCAAATCAAAAATTTGCAGATTTCTATCATTATCGCACTGTAGATTGTAGAAAATAATTTAGAATAATGTGAAGTATTTTGACATTGGATTTATGTAAGGGATTTCTAACGGATTTATATAATTTCAAGCAAGTTAAATCCAGTAAATTATTTCATAATTGTAAATTTTTTGTTCTCAGTTTTGTGATTTTTTAAATTTTGCTTAAATTTCCAATTTTCTTCCGTGAAAATTATGAAAAGAGTCATGGAGAAATAAGTTTCTTGTATTTTCTTTAATATTTTGTTTTTTGATTTTGCTTTGATGTTTAAAATAGATAATACTCTGAAAACTCAATACGAAAAAAATGGAAAGAATGGTCAAATTTTTCTGAATTACCGAATTTTAAATCATTTTTCAGTCAACCGTGACTTATCACTTTAAAAACTTAATTTTACCTTAATTTTATCACTTTATCACCAACATTGTTTAAAAGCAGTGATCTTCAACAACAGATAACTTAGTATTTTTATCTGCTTTCTTAAACAGTTTCAAACAATATCTGAGGTCATTCGCGGGTCACTACAATATACGATTATAAAAACAATAGTATTAATAACTCTACAACGCTGCTGGTCGGTCTATTCTCCTTTTCTTGCATTTGTAATGTTTTTTAATCAATTCATTATTAATAGTTGGTTGATCATGATCGATCTTTCAAATCTTATTTATTTGTATTTCATTTCAGTAGTTGTTGCTTATAAGGCCTGGATAAATTTTTTTCTTTTTTTAGGAACTCTCGCTTTTACTGGTTACACTCGTTTCGGTGCTTTGTCAAGTTAGATAAATACACTAGGAAGTTCCTTGGCGATAAAAATACAGGTGAGTAGCCAGCATCATCCGCAGGCCTGGATAAATATTATATATTGAATCGCATAATTTCCTACACATTTTTTTTTTAAATTTGGTCAGTTTCATTTGCCAAATTAGTGCTGTGAAATTTGTGAAAAAATTTGTTTAAATTTTCTTTTTCATAAATTCACGACAGTTGCAAAATTTAATTCGAAAGGGATAATTTTGATTCCTTTACTATAATGAAGATTAATCTTTTCTTTCATTTCGAGTTAATTGTGAATTCTTATTTCCGACTTCAGTTTGTTGCTGCCAAATTAAATATCAAAAGTATTGCCTTCGCATAAACTCATTGCATATATACATTTTAATAATGAAGGCTTTAAGTATGAAAAAAATATCTATTTAGCTAGAGCACTTAATATTGTAAACGATATATTTTTAATCGCAAGAATCATGAAATAAATCAATTGTGATTGTATTCATTTGTTCATTTGTTCACCGTTCCTTTTTGTAGAATTTAGCGCGAATATTCTAAGGAAACATAAGAAAGGGATTAAGAAGTCATTCACTTTCAATAGTGTCCTTTTACAGCCTGATCTCAATATTATGGCAAGCTAAATAATATATATTTTTAATATATATATTCTTTTTATATTTCGTAATTTCCTGAATTTTAGCAACACTATGGCTTCTTTAAAATATTCCCAAAAGAGAATGAGTTCATACCTTGCAGAGCCATCTGACAATTAAGTAGGATCATTTGTCTATTTATCCACACTTCAAAAATTCGCAATGTTTCATTGTAGCCTATATTCACCATCAAAACGTTTACGCTATTGTATTTTTGGAATTACTTTAATTCACTTATTCATCGGCGAGATTTGCATATTGGCCTTGAGCATATTTAAGATATTATTATCCACGCAAATAATTCGTATCAAAGAAAAAAACCTTATATTTCCCAGTCGATTTAATTGGTTAAGGCCATTCCTGACCTGGAACATGGCTATTTTTTTTAGAATTTTCAGTGAGTTTTTTTTGCATTTTTCTTAATTCTATAAATTTTTCAAAGATATTCGAATATTATTTCCATCTCATCAAGTTATAAATTTCGCAAAGTCACTAGAATATTGGAGAAATTGAAGTTGAATCAACTTTTTTCTCTTATCTCTAATTATTTGCATTACCAGTTCATTAATAATAGAAGCAATTTGAAAAATAAAAATCAAAAAATAGGTTACCATTCAACGTTAGCATTTGCTAGATATTCGATTAATTAATTTAATTAATTAACTCTTCAAAGCAACCATTGATCCATGAAAATACAAGATTTGATTGACTTATTGCAAGTAAAAACCAGATTATCAGACTGAACTTTACTCATAGAAATATAATGCAGTTGCGGCAATGAGGCCTAAATGCTAAAATGAACTAATCAAACTAATGGTCTGAATTTGTACGATAGCAAACATAAGCGTTGTAAAATTCGGAACAAATCAAATGAAATAGCTCTGGGTGATGTAAGAATACGAGAAGTCCAGATTCTCGGAGGCTTCCAGCAAAAATGATTTATATTTCATCATTACGTGCATCTTTCGAAGTTACAGAGCTTAATCTTCGACCTTGCAAGTTTAAATTAAATTTGATGCATATCTGCATATTTGCTGCCAAATTAAATATCAAAAGCATTGCCTTCGCATAAACTCATTGCATATATACATTTTAATAATGAAGGCTTTAAGGCTTTAAGGCAAATTAAGAATAATCGAAATTTTTGAGGTGAAATTAGGAGATAAGTGGTTTTTTTTCAACATATTGCTTTGGCACCAATTATTTTCATTATCCCACATCATAGTAGTAATAAACTTTCCAGTTAGGTTATGTCTGGATTCTTTTTTTAATATATGGACAAAAAAGAGATTAAATAGTTCATTTTTGATCTGTTATATTCTGCTTTAAATCCGTCATCGATGATCGTAGTTTATTTTTATACAATTTTTTCTAAGACGTAAACCATATCTTTCCATTTTATCGTTAGCAGTTTTTAGGAACAGAAAAAATAAGTGGTTAAAGGTAATCAGCGCTCATCAATATTTCTCGTTCCCACTACTGGCTGTTGATACGATAAAAAATTTTTCCCAGGAAGTCGTTTGAGGGTAGAGATCTAGATGATTCTTGAACATTCCTGAACGTTTTAATGGCAAGTTCTTGTTGTATATAGGCTCGAGATTTTGGTAGAAATGGTGAACTCGTCAGCAATGACTCGATTACTTCCCCGTATTATAATAAAGGTGAGTTAATAAAATAAAATGGAAACGTTCTGGTTAATATCTTTTTCAAATGTTTTTTCTTTGTAAATCGATGCTACATCGATACAATAATTTGACTAAAATTCTCTTGTAAGATTTAGTAATATAAATTTTTAGCCCAACTTAGGATATGGTAACTCTTATCTTTATCTTTATTGATAACCAGCCAAGCAGAGCGACAACACCATATGCTCGTATTAATAATAACAGTTAAAATGAAAGAAAAAGAAAACACAAAAAAAATAACATAAACAAAATTAATTATAAAACAATATGACAAAAATTAACAATTTAAAGAGGAAATTACAGATCAATATAATATAGTACAATTCGAAGTAACATATATAAGATAAAATCGAGATTTCTCACTTCCTGCACTTCTTGCCTGGTGTAAACTCTTCTCTTTTTTTTTTTAAATAATATCGTAAATGATATTATCTACTTTTTTTTAAAGACAGCTAAAGATAACGCACAAGCTACATCGTTCGGTAATTTGTTCCAGCAGTTAATAGTACGAATAAAGAAGTCATGGGTCCTTAGTTTAGTTTTGCACACTCAAATTCTCAAATTCTTGCACACTCTTGCATAAAAATTTGATCTTATTTAAATTATTCCAAAAATCACTCGCGATTTTATTCGATAAAAAGTAAATTATACGATGGTATTGAATAATTTTTTTCGAAACATTTTATTGCTTGCAATATATTTTTAAAGCACCATTGATTATTTTTATCTCAGAAGCAGTTGGAAATGGTATCGTTGGTTGTCTCATCATTGTGTTTTGGCAAATGGCAGAAGCAAGTTCAATTTTTTTGTCTTGAAATTGAATGTTTTTCAAAAATTTTGGCTTATCGGTATATGATATAACTTTCTTTCATAGTTCAAAACCAAGTTGGCCAAACAGTATATCATCGTAATTATTTTCTATGCTTTCAAAGACGTAATTACTGATGGTTTCTCTTATATATCTCTATTATCGCTGCAACTATTATATTTATATCGCATGGACTGCCCAATTTTTTAAATGCTGCTAAATGTTAATTTTAACAGCATTTGTGATTGATTTCTCAATGATCTAAGGGTCCTTTAAATCAGAGTTTGGTAATAATTTGAAATTCAAAAAAAAAATCAATTTGACGGCAAAAAAGTGTCTAGAAATATTCTTTTCTAATGAGGAGTACCAAATGGCTAAAAAGTAACCAATATCCATTTCAGAGCTTCTTATTTTGTTGGGTTTAGTTAAAAAATTTTAATAGAGTTAATTCAATTATAGTGTTGATTTGAACAATTTTTCTAATTCTATTAGGACAAAAATAAGAAAGAGAAAAGGAAGGGTGTAGGAATTGTGGATCAAATTGGAAGTAGGGTAGTAAAGAGAGTAAAGAGAGTAGTATCTAGATTATTTTGAGTATTAATGGGAGACAGATTCGGCTCTGCTATGTTTAACGTAACATTAATCAGTATAACATGTTGAAAAAATATTTCTGAAGATCATTTAGTACTGATATATAATTGTATCCCTACACCCCTTCTATCTTAATGCTTTTCCTTAGAATTTATTTTCTTGATATCACCGTTAAAACCGTTAGAGGTTTTACATAAAATTAAGTTCAGATAGACAGAAACTTGCTTTCGAGATACATAAAATCCGTCTTGTGAGGCACAAAAAAGATGAGTAGAAAATTTTGTGTGGCCATGCAAAATCATGGAAAATATAAAGTATTATATTTCATCTCTTAAAAAGCAAAATCAGTACGAGTTATTTCAATGTTTTATTCAGAAATATTGAAAAATTGTGTAGAATATTGATATAAAAAAATGTTGTTAAAGAACATATTGTGTAACAGATTTAGTTTGATATAGTTTATTTATTTTTGAATATGGATTATAAGTTTAATATTTCACGATAAAAAAAGCAGTGAAATAATTACTTTGCTTATCCGAGAACTCGGAAGTGATTAGCTGATTATACCAGTCATCGAAAGAAAACAAGATTCAGTTTTTCTGAGATCAGTTGATGCATTAGTTTAGAATGTTTAACTTTTTTGAAATTGCGTCATTAAACGGATTTTGCAAATGACTGTTCATCAGTGCTTTCCATACTAGATAATTTGGGATTTTCTTGGATGTTTATTTTTCTGAAAATATATTTAACATTTAAGATAAATATCTTTTAGGTTACGCATCGAAATTGATTGTCAAGGGTTTGGGGCAGGCTTGCAATATTTTTTGGTTTAGCGTAGCCAAACTACTCAACTAAACTGCGTTAAAGCCAAAATCGTGCATTAAAAAAAGTGAACCAAGAAAAAGTTAATCTGCGTTAGTTTTTTCTTTTTTTCTTTTCTTTGCATTCTCGATTTTCATCGTTCTGCAGCAATTTGTCTACATTCGAACTATAATGCGTTCTTATCGAGAGCTTTTTACACGAGCTAATGAAAATTAAATTAAGTCCCATTAAAAATAAATTTCCTTTAATGGTTTTTGTTCACCATTTTTGCGTAGTTCCTTCCCGAAAATTAGCAGATTTTTAATTCATCTACTAATTTAGTTCTCCTATTTTGTATCGCATAGTCCTATTTAAACCTTTAGGCATCCTTTTATAATCCCATTTCTTTGTTTTTGAAATTATCTCCAAGAAATTTGGTTGGCATATTTTTTTACTGCAGTCTGGTAACATTTTACACTTACCTTATCGTGCTCAAATTCATTTCATCTCCCATATTCTCTTTTTATAGTTTTTATACCAAATTTGTTTCATTAATAATTCTTATTATTTGTTATTTTAATTGTTATTATTAGTACAAGTACATGGCATTTGTCGCCCTGCTTGGCTGGTTTTCAATAAATAAATAAATTAATTAATTAACAAATTTTCTCATTGCTTGCGCTCGAGTTTTTTTTTCAGTATCTTGAAAACCATATTTTATTTCCCATCTTTTTTCATTCCGATTTTCTAAACGTTAAAAACCCTGTACATGAATTTGTAATTCACTCATCATTCCATCCAAAATCGCTTCGAAAAATCGAAAACGACCTATCGTAAACAATTGATCCTTTCATTAACCTTCCTTTATGCATTAATAAGAAATAAATTCAGTACACTTTTCTTTATTACATAACAATTTTTCCACAACATTATGAATGTTGTGGAAAATATCGGAGTTTATTATAAGGTAAGAATCTAATTAGCTAATTTGCAATTTATAAGATCGCTTTTTTCTTAGACATAATGGAATATGAAAGATAGTTTTTCTAGAAATGTTTTGATTAAAACATAAGAAAAATGAGAAATGAAGGGATCTTCAAATTCCTTTTCAGATCGAAGTATGAAATTAGCCAAAGAACATTTTGGCCTATACATAGCAAAGCAAATATAACATATAAATAAGTAAATCTGGACCATGTCGAATAATAATGTTCAAATGAGAAAAAGGACTTTACGCAAAATAAGTCGAATTCACGCCTAGTTTCTTCATGGCGAGACCAAACTTCTAATAGTGATATTGACTTAGAATAAAAAACAAGCAGCTGATGTTTTATGCAAATGAGCCAGCATCCAAGGCATTAAAATATGATAATTATTTACAAATATTGATATATTTAGATTCAAAAGTTGATCTCTTTTAATAATTCCCTTTTGGAACATCTGTTCATCATGCGCCATAAGAATTTTCCTATTTTCCTACTGTCTGCTTGATTCTATTGGTATATTGTCTTATTGAAGATTTATACCGCAGCATAACGAACTACATTTTTTTCCTTTTTTCAAGCCTTTATAAAAAAGATTAAGATTGGGAATCTCTGGCGTAAATAAACTAGACATTAGAAAGTCCGAGATCAACCTTATATTTTCAATTAATTTTCTTGCATAAATTTCTTAGCCAGTGGAACCAAACCAAAAATGGTGAACGCTAAGGCATGAACTATTTTTTAAATGATTTTTGAAACAGATAGCATCTACAGAGAAGAAATCAGAATGAAAAACAGATGTTAACTACGAATCTAAACCTATTCTACCTTGTTCTTTAACATACATGCTGATGAAATTATCTCTTAATTATTTTTGGGAGTCTCAATTGTTAACAAATTATGCCATGAAGCAGTATGTATGAAAAGTACTAAACAAAATTGATTGAGTAGAATCATCCTAATTAGATTACATATTTGAATGCTCATTATTTTTTGAATTCAGGCTTTAACTCGATCTATCAAGACTTCTTAGTTCTTCGCCTTAATCGAAATAAATATCGTAAAAAGCCAAAATTCTGCAAGTTTCTAGCTTTCTAACGTTTCTTGCCAAAATTTTTGCGCATTAAAAAAATGAATAGATTTATTTCATTATATCCTCGAAGTTTTGTTTGACTTTTTTGAAAAAAAAATGGCGTCATTGTACTTTTTGCCGTTTAAAAAGATTTTTTCAAATTTGTATTCTAAATTAGCTTGTAAATACGGTTGTAAATAGATTTCTATGATTTTTTAAAATTCACTTCTAGCCATCTAGCTTTCATGTGCTTGGAAATAATTTTGGTTATAGTATGAATTAATCTATGCTTGATCCATCATGCAAGATCAGCAAAAATTGGAGCAGGCCATGAAATGGTTTTGTTAGTTAGTTAAATGTTAGTTTTCAGAGTGAAAAGTAAATAGTTACAAAAACTGAGGATAGCAAGCTCTGAAATTTTAATGAGTTACCTGAGTTATATTTTCAAATATTTAGTGACTTACTTTTCCTCGATATTTTTCTTTTTGCTTTTATATAATTTGAAAATTCATAATGCTTATGCATAGTATTAATGAGAATTTGCTCTGGCTTTTAAATAATGGGAGTATGGGCTGCTCAGTATTAAGACACTAGTTCGATGACTTACGTAAAATTCTATAGAATCTCCTAATTTATCTTTTCGCTGTGGAGAGTACAACTAATGAAAATGAGCGATTAAAATCGCCAATTTAATAAATGTGATCATGTTCTAGTAGAACTTTTCCACGGTGATTTATTGTTTACGCCTAGCAATTTTGCCTAAAATTTTTCAAAGTTTTCGGAATTTAATGTTGTTCTATCGCAATAAATTATTAAAAAATCATTGAAAATAGACTATTGCAATAAATTACAAAAAAAATTTGCTTGGGTATCTTTTCCGTAGCAAATCTTCTCTGAAGTACCAAGGTTTTAATTATTTTTCCATCTGTTATATATTTATATATTTCGATCAATTTTCTGCAATATTTCTCTTTTTCTACAATACAAACAATATTAGACACTAGCTGATGCAAGAAGGATTATTGGCATAATAATTTGTATTCACTAGCAGTGATGATCAGATGTAAATCGTTTAAAACAGTAATTTCGTCCGAGAATTTTTCATAAGACCAATTTCATTATGAAATTTTTATTACTGCAATATTTGTGTTACATTAAAGGCACAATTAATTTATCGTAATTTTGGAAAATTTTGAATTTATGAGAAAGTTTTAGGAAACAGCAGGAACCAAGTGTTGCTAGGAAATAAAAATAAATTAATAATAGTTTCGAAAATTCACTAACTCATTTTTATCAAAGACACTAGAGAAACTAGAGAATATGCCTCGTTCGAAGTAATTTTTTTGTTTCCCCTTCCCCTAATTTCCCCTTCGCCTAAAATGTACGAATTAATCAACGGCTGCAGTTAAAATGATTACAATGCCAGAAAACATTCGTTTGTTAGGTCAAATATTTTAAAAACTTCTCATATGAGTTTATGACATTCCTTGATTCAAAATTGGAGACTACCGTAGTCTCATCAGCATAAATAATTGAGCTTATTAGAAATTAGAGCTTACTTCTATAAGTGAAACCGAGGAATCAGTCGACTTTAAATTGTCTTTAATTTCTTTAAAATTGGTTTTTGACCAGCTTTTCGCCAACTTTATTTGTTGCTGCATACTATTCATTGTCTTCACTTACATAAGGTGGTCGCTTTAGAAGCACTGTTAAAATAAAAAATGTTCCTCTCGACGAGACATTATTATAACTAAAATGACGCATTTTAAAGAATAGAACATTTTGCTGTAGGGTTTCTCTAATTGGACAGTATTTCCATGGATTAGCACGATCAGTGTCGATTAAAGAGCTATCTGATACCACCAAAATAGCTCTCAAACTAGTTCAGCTTGGTTCAATCAGATTAAAATGATAAATTTATCCCACTTGCACAACACACAACTAAATGAAGAATTAAAAAATTGAAGAATCCTAAGGAATCATATGGAATCGTGCGAAAAAATAAAAAGAAAATGAATAACTGAATTTATCTTCCATCTAATTTATAGCTTTATTTAAATCAATCCTAGTTTGAAAGAATTGTTAATATTCGCGATATATTAAACAAAATTTTATTTCAACATGTATTCAGAATTAATTTCATTCATTTTGAGTTCGATATAGCCTATAAGAGATCCACCAAAAGTTCCATCTAGTTTTTCTTTCATCTCACTTTCCTTGGCAAACACAATTATATATATATATATATATATATACGGCAAATATTTTCATCAGACATTGTATTACAGGTATTTTGCAAACATCATTCAAATTATTTCTAATCTATGATCTTCTCCTGGAAAATCTAGTCAAAAAAAAAGAGAATAAGCGCAGATGTAAAATTTTGTGCCATCTAGAATATTCCTATTCCTCTTAATTATCTCACCATAAATTGATATTTTATTTCTCATATCAAGGCTGCGAACTATTTGGTAAAATTTAGAATATGCATAAAAGATGAAGAAATTTAAAAGAAAAAAGCGAAAAAGTGGGCTAGGCGAACGATTTGTGTTGATCTGGCGTACGACCTTATAGAGATATTTCACGATCATTTGTGTTGGTGATATATCCAATAATCTTATGGAGATCTATCACGATCATCACAGTATTAGTTGATGAACCGATTTAAAATAGGGCAAAACGATTTGAATGGAAAATTTGAGAAAAGTTTCCATATGGATAATGGCAATCAATCGCCTGAGACCATTTGCCTGTGCCTTTCCTTTCGAGCCTGTTGCTTGATTCTTAATTCTATGGTAAGATTCTAATATGCTTTCACCATTTGCCAGCATGAACCAGTCGCAGTTTTGTCATTAGTAGAATCAATTCTTTTAGGAAGTTCCAACATTTTCTTTTCATACAAATAAGTAAGAAAGATAAAAAGCGATTTTATTTACAAGGAAACTCAAATGTTTTGCTAAGCGCTAATTGATTCCAGGAAATTAAAATCATTCTGCATTCTATTTCAAAATTTCCGCTTAAATGAATGACAAGAAAACAAGGATAACGATCCAAATTTGAGCAAATTTTATGATTAATCCAGCTGTTACCTGTAACTTAACATCTCATTTGGCTGATGAATTTCATTCACTACAACCATTCAAATCAATGTGTAGCAGCAGAAACGTAAATACTTCCAAAGTGGAAGATAAGGAAAAAAAGATGGTTAGTGCTTCTTTGCAACTTTTCCATAATCATTGCTTTTATCCTTTTTATTAAATTTTTGGTAAATTCGATCGTTCAGCATATTTGATGCTTAAATATAGTTATTCTGTACAGTCACACAAATAGGATTATTCAAGATTTTCTTCATTAAATTTTGATAATTTTTGGCGGCATAGAATTAAAGAAAGCAATATCGATTAGCTCAAAATTAAAATGCACACGCTCGTCATCAGAATATTTTGCACTATTTGTAAGCAAAAAATGTAAAACTTGGAATCCATTCAACCCACGAAAAAATTTTGCATGGCAAAAAAATCAATCGACTTTGGCTTTTAGAAACAATTTTGTCAAATTTCACGTCATTCAATAATTTTACATAGTACTTCTTTTCAATCGGTAGCAAGTCATATGAATGGGTTTAAGTCTTTTTCCAAAAAGCGCTGAATCTTATAGATTTTTCCTTTTTGAAATGGCAAATAATGGTAAATTTATATAGAAATTACATTTCAGTGAATGTTTTCTCAGAAAGTACAATTTCCAATTTATTTTCATATAAAAAATTGATAAGAATTGGTTAGATACGCATTATTTGCCGAAATCGGACAAATGTCATGGATTCACTAAGACCTGATAAATATTTTCATGTTTATGAGATTAATGAATTTCTTAATGTAATCTTATGGAACGCTCGATCCCTCACTTAATAGCTCGAAAGAATGATTGATCGAATTACGTCCAAATATTTAATAATATCAACGCTATTTTTTTCGCAGCAGATTTTGCACAAAATTGTCTCAGAATTATTTATTATTATAATTTCATGACCTCATGGCTGTTTTTGAACTAAATTCATTTTTATTTTGCTGACAATTGATAAAATTACTATACCCAGTAATTTAATCGATCGTTAAGTGTGAATTGGAATGTTCCTCGAAACTGGTTCCTCACAAATGTTGAGATGGTTTATTCTCGTTTTGATTTAACCTCGAATTTGCCGCCAAAATTTTTTCATAATTCCATTATAATGAAACAGTTTTATTTATTAAATGAAAAAAATTTTCTTTTCATAATAAAAAATAGTAAGTTAAGAAGTTAAAGTTAAGAATGCAAAGATTTTTATAAATTGAATTCGTTTTTACATTACCTTTTCACTTGGAATAAATTACTTTGAAATAAGGCCAAATTTGACTTATTGCTTTAATTTTTTTCTCTAATTGTATTTCAGAAAATGTCGATTAATGGATTCAATCTTTCTATTAAAATTCTTAAAGTCCCGCAGTCATTATAAATTATTTGGCGATTTTTAAATATTAATTCAATTGTTGTTTTAATCTTAAATGGCAGCATATTTTCGATTTTCACAGCTCCAAAATCGAAACTAAAATATTAATGAAATCCGTCGACATTCATCGTAGATGCATCAAAGAACTACCGTAATCGTCATCATTTGTTTATCAAATTGAAAGAAAGGCGTAGCATATTTATGGGCGTAAGGTCTGCCACGTTTGTCTCCACCTCCACTTCCAATAATTCATTGGTTAAGAATTAAATTTCATTGGGTGGAGTTGAACAATAGGCACGCTTTACTCAATGACAAAACCGCCGCGCTTCGTTGTTGCGGTTATCGAAACCGTGCGGCAATGCGAGCGTTCACGATTCCCCATAAAGTATTCTTTGTCATTTTGGCATCTTGTTGGTTTATTGCCTAAGGGTCGGGTCCTCGGACATGAAAATCATTTTCACGACCAATTTTTGGTAAATAAACTCAATACGGCTAACTTATCTTCAGTTCAATCTTTATTGATAATTCTAAGTGTGCGTTAATACCCGAAAAATCTACAGTACTTTTCCATCGTCGACTAATTCTATTTCATTACCGCCAGTTATTTTGGTTACATTGTTCCGAATATTTGCTTAGATAAATTTATTTTTCTTTTTTCAGCATATAGTGGCAAAGTCTGGGAAGGTTATTTAGGCTTGCTAATAGTAGAAGTTTATCTTAGGGACAACGCAAATTTCGATATTAGTTAATGTAACAAAAAAGAACGATTTGAATACCAATTATCAATTGGCTTGTAAGCTATTTAATTGTCAAGTATACTTAAATCTGTGACAAATTTCGGCTGTCGAGTTGTCATCAAGAACGAGACTAATCAAGATTTTTTTCTGGCAGATCGTCTATCAATTCATCGCGACCCATCTGACGGCGATCTCATCTGTCAAATAAATATTATATTTACTCTTTATTAGAAGCATTCATTAATAAGTATAATAGAAGTACTCAACGTTCAAATATTTATCCTTTCGCTACTACTACTATTGCAATTATTCCTACTTAAATTCACCTCAGGCAATTTTGAATTAGCGGAAGGCTTATCGACAAATCAAATTTTTTCGATTATCAGCCATGTCTCAAAGGGTCTGTCATTTCTTCTATATTTTGAATTTCTCGGTCTTTTATTTATAGCTAAAATATCCACAGATCGAAATTTAAATTTGATTTTGATTTTTCATTATCGCCTGCTGCTTTTAATTGAATTTTGATTATTTCTTTTTTCCTAAATATTCAAATTTTTTTCACCTAATGTATCACTTGTAATATAAAATTATATGATAGAAATTAGAATAATATTTAAATAATAAAATCGCCTTTAAAATTGAATTATTAATTGGAATTTTTTCGAATTAGTATGAAATTATTAATGGCTAAATATTACTTTTAAGTCATCTCATCTAAAATGAATTGTTCGAACCCTATTTTCATGTCTCTATATATTATCTGAATGGATTCTATTTGTCAAATGTAGAGTAAGTACGAACCAACAAACTGATTTATTATCACTGTAAATTTATAGGAACTGATTTAGATGATTTATTATCAATGGGGTAAACACTGCGAAATTTATTGATTGCAAATATCGGTCAATGAACGGGTCGACAGATTGGTCTTAGCTATGATATTTTCATCTCTCTTGCTCATAGGCAACTGTGGCTCATAAACAACCTTAGGTAAAATATGATCATCTATCTATCATTGATGGTGATTTAAGCGGATAATTGCCAGAGGCACCAATTTGCAATAATTTCTGCAAAAAAATAAGCCATTTTATTGATCGAAACATCGATGTTGTTGTAATGTTCAGTTTATTCGGCGTGAATCGCAGAACCAGTTAACACTTTTCTGCAATTTAAGCTGAATAAAATCTAATCGTGCTGCCGAATGAAGTTAAATTAAGTAAATGTTTTATTTAGAAAGCAAAAAAGCCAAAATACCTTAGAAATCTTAAAAATTGTGAAAATTATCCCTTTCGTAACACGAATGTATCGGTCATGAAATTCTAAAGAGAAATAGAAACAAATTTTCTTATCAGATTACTCGAGTATGGTGGTCTAAAATATAATAAGCAGGAGTGGATATCATTTCCATCATGCCTGCAGATCGCCAACATAATTTTAAATACTCACTACAAGTTATTGAAAACCGATGATTATGTGCGATAATCTTAGAAATTTCTTCCTCAAATGTGTTCAGAATTCCACTTTTTATTTGAACCTGCTCCTTATTAATATGTGAATTTAATTTCATTATTTAGTTTTTTTTGGACTAAAACCAAGATATGAAATTTCCCATTGAAAAAAAATTGACTTATCACTTTAAAGCTGATGTTGGTCACCATGGAAAATAGTAAGAAACTGTTAAATGGATTAGATTGTAAAATTTCCATGCCAACATCATTTTTCCAACAAAATACTTCTATTTTGACAAATATACTTAATAAAAGAATCGATTTTATTGTTGTGTTTTTCGACTGTTACGAAGAAAAAAAAATTTGATAATCTCTTCATTTTACCTAGAACGAACAGTGATGCTAAGCGAAAATTCTTTAAAATTTTTGATCTTTCTTTCTCAACACTTTACGTGATTATTCTTTGAGAGATTTTATCTCTTTAAAAAACTGCTGATGATAGATAGACAGAAGATTTGTCTCTTACATTATTTTTACATTTTTCCACATCTGAATTTTTTGAAAACTTCTTTAGTTCAACTAAAAATTCAAAGATTTTCGAGAATTAAAGATATTTTATGAGGATTTTAGTAAATTTCATCGCAGATTAAACTTGGAGAAATTAAGCTATTGGAAAATGATAGCATAATTTTCTTAAAAAAATTTATAACGATTGACGGTTTAATTGATAATTATTATCCAAAATTTTTGGATTTCTTAATTTTTACAGAATTTATTAATCATTTGTAATACCTTTAGGGTAATTATCAATAAATTATACATACATTCGATGGGAATATTGTGGGCAATATCGATACTGCAATTCACAATGTTTTAAAAATTTTAAATAATCATAAATTAAGAATCAGTACCCTACATATTGCCTTTCATTTTTTTGTTAGCATATATATGTGGATTATTTTAAGGAAAAAGATTGAAACTTATTTATCTTAAGCGTTATTGTTTCAGTAATTGGTAGAAAGCTAAAATATATCAATGTATTCTATTCATCAATTCACTTTCTTCTTTCAATATTTACTTTTGGTTTGCAAAATTTCCGAATTGGAAAGTACAGAATTTTAAAATAAATAAGAGATATTGAGAATTTTTGAAGTTATATATTAAAATTAGACAAAGTACTTGATAAATCGTTTAATTTGATTAACTATTTTGAGAGAATAAAGCCTGACGATTTAGAAGGAATCTTACTCATCAATTTTAGTGCACCACTGTCTTTTGTCTTCAAAATTTTTAAATGATGCAATATGTGCTTAAAATTTATTTTTTCTTCATATTTACTTCTTACTTGTTTTTAATTTTATTCCACCATTATTTTGTTTAGTACGGTGACGGATACGGTCCTCCACCATCTGCATCTGATATTTATCAAGGTGCGGCACCTGATCCAACATCATCACTGGGTTACTTTGGTATGGCTGCATATCCGACTGTAGGACCTCCATCAGGTCTTCTTGCGGACCCAATAAATGAGCAAATGAAGAGGGACAAAGAAGCAATTTACGGGCAAGTTATATTTACTCTTGAAACTTCAAGCATCCAAAAAAAACAATGATTTTTTTTTTAAAAAGGGTTGAATTCAAACTTTTAACTTTTTTAACATTATAACTTTTTTTTCATTATTTGCAACAATGAGACAATAATACACTTTCAAATTATTTAATCCCAACATTTTGTGATTGAAATCCAACTCACTTTAAGAGATTGATTCTTCAATCAAAAATTACAAAATAATAAATGAAATGAAATTTTCAGTCATCCCTTATTTCCTTTATTAACTTGCCTTTTTGAAAAGTGCGAATTGGCCACTTGTACTCCCCGTGATCAAAACCGCGATGGTACTGGTTCATCGGCTAATGATATATGCTCGTCTGTTTCTTTCAAGGACGATCTCGCTGATTTCGCCAAAACAGTAAATTCATGCTTATAATTCTGTTGAGTGAAGCCTTATTCTTTAATCTTTTGCAAACTGGTGAATAAAGAATGGTTTTTCATTATCTATTATTCAGTTTTTCAAAGAGTCAAATAGCCATTTTTTTCAGATACAAACTCAAAAAGTGTATTATGTACCCAACCCGGAACTTGATACACTTGTAAGTTATGAAAAATTTAATTTACTAACCAAATTTTTGAACCAAAGAAATTTTTTAACCATAAAAACCTACTAAATCACATTATATTTGTTTTTCGAGGCATAAAATTCATTTCAAATTCAGCAATATTATTTTAGATGCTCCAATCTATTCAGGTTTTGCGTTTCCACCTTCTTGAGCTCGAAAAGGTTGGTATTAAGTATTCATATTATTACATTTCAATCTTCATCATCAATCATTTATTTATTCGCCATTTTCAAATCTTTAATTGCATTCCAGTTGTTATATTTATATCTTGGACAAATGAACACGGTAGTTAATAGCAGATCCATACTAGCGATAAGCTCTTGATAAGTCTTTCTTGGAAACGGTGCATGATTTATTTTTATTTTAGTGTTCTAATTTTTTAAAATTTTTTTCCAATAAATTCAATTTATCGCATTCACCCACTGCGCAATAACGACCTACCCCCCACAAGTCTAAAACGTTCGCAAGATACATGAACACAAAGTATCAAATCATTTTTTAAAGTGAAGAGCAAAAGTTCAGCACCATCGATCGTGTACCCCCTGGGAGTGATATTTTACATTATGTACTGTGTCAGTATCTTCCACCAATTGCCATTCCTTCTCTCGTTCAGAAACTCGGTCATTGCCTTTTCTCAAAATGTATCGGTTTTAAATTCGTCAAATTTGGTAAGATTTCCAGAAAAAGTTAGGAAATAGAAAAGTGGATATGATAATTTATGAAGGAGCAATTTGCACATTATATTAATTAGGTACTTAGTAAATAATCGCATAAAAAGATATCATATATTGCCATCTATGATTTTAAACTTTTCAAACTTTTTGTTTCAATTTTGATTCATAACATTTTTTCTTTCGATTTGTTCAAGAGCAATGGTCGAAAAGCTTTGATGACAACATATGAGCATCAGCAATTGGCATTATATGGTTTAGAAAAGATAATCTAGCTCGTAAGAATCAAATACGTTTGGATAAAGTGCTCAACCATAGAAAAAAAATATAATCAAATATTTTAGGTTCATGAACTGTGTGATAATTTTTGTCATCGATATGTTACTTGTTTGAAAGGCAAAATGCCTATGGATATTGTTGGTGATGAACGAGCAAGCAGTTCACAGCCACCCTTGTCACCCAGTACCACAGTTCCGTCATCCAGCCCCTCAATGGGTACGCCAATCAGGTTAGAAGCTTTTTTTTAACATTTTTTAAAACGGATATTGGTTAAAACATGCCATAAAAATTTTTGACTTTTATGTGTGGTACTCGCAAAATTCAGAAAAATATTTCTATAAAAAACGCAAAATTTGGTAGACGATTGACATTTTAGCCTAAATTTTTCAATTTTATTAAAACATTGCAGTTCACAGTATCATCAACCTTATGAACCACAAACTGTTCCTTTACCTGAAAATACGAGCACGATCACTGCTGGTCATGAGGTATGTCAATCCAGTTAAAAATGTTTCTTTTCTGGTTTGATTGTTAATATGTCTTATTTCTCAGGAAATCCGGATCGTATTACTAAATGTGGATAAAAATTTCAGTCTTAAAATATTCTTGCATTGTCTTTCATTAATCTTCTTCAAATTCTTCATTTCAAACAAATTATTCAATTCTATTCGATTGAATGAATTTATTGAATCAGTTGAGGCAAAAAGATGGATGATGCACTTCTTGGTTTTACTTTTACATTCAGCGCCTCGACTTGATTAATCTCTGTATTGAACGAAGAGCCAATACTTTTCACAAAATAAGCTTCTTGTCTTTAGCGCGAAAAATCAACGTATTAATGTTAATCTTTGATGTATTACCATGTAGACTGAACGATTCCTCCTTTTTGCTTAAAGATCGATAACATTTACCACTTATTCCCACTTTATACGAGCCTTTAATTAAAGTTCTGAAAAATATTTCATCGAATGATTGCAGTAATAGGCGAAGTACCATGGTATATATATTGCTGTAGCAAGTCGAATCATCATTAACTAAAAGTTCTACCTTTCAGCTTTATTTTTCTGTTGAGGATAGAGAGAAATCCTTTCGTATTCTCAATATATGAATATAGTATATGAATTTATGAATTATGAACAATATATGAATTTAGTATATTCACAACAGTACATAGATTTTTCACGACGGCATCACTTTAAGCATTTATAAGTTGTTAGTTCGACCATTTTTCACTTCAATATAACCAATTTATTTACTCGCAAATATATCAAATGAATATGGACGAATTTTGTCCATTTGGAAATCAGTTTAGACAACTATCTTTAATGAACTCTTTTCTTTTATCAAGTCTTTTATCAATTTCCCTCTAATAAATTTAATTTGTGCTTATTTCACTTTTTAAATTTCATCAAGGTTAAGTATCATTGAGGTATACTGGATTAGCGAGATAATAGATCAAAATATATTTTTAAGCGAACAATTTTTATTAAAACTTGAGTCATCAATTAAATCAAACAAATTTATTGGGCATTTTATATATATCAGCGGTTTCTTTTTTGAGAATCGTTAATCTATTTCTTATCTAAAGCAGTATTATAATATCTAATGTTATTATGACAAAAACTTCACAGTATAAAGTATCATTTGTTGTGTTTTAAATAAATGGCGGTAGCAATTTTTAGTTAGTTAGAAGAAACAGGTGTAGTGCTACTTTCTATTTGCCAGTTGTATAGGTGAGATGTTCAGATAAATACTATGTTCCTATGGATTAAAGATATAGAAAAAAAGGCGAAGTGCATTAAAAGATACGAGAAAAGACATCGTGATAGACAGCTGCTCTGATTGAAGTTGGCTAGCTAGCCAGATAGTCAACTAGCCAACCCCATTCATCTATCTGCATCGTCTTCACACTATTAAAATAGGGATCAGCAGTTCAGGATTTAATGACAACTTATGTTATGCTTTCATACTCTTTACATATCTCTTAACGCATTCTACTAACTCATATTACTTGTTGCATATTCGTTCCAATCTTTCTAAGGATTTTGAAGGATAGTTCTACAAATTCATGCAATTATTTTAGCCTTCTGAAATATATTGACTTGTGTAACGGAGTACATAATGCACCATATGTTAATCATTTCGCATCCTCATCTTTTTTAAATTGAACAGCCCTCATTTCTAAGAGAGGAATAAATGAAAATTATTGTTCCAAACTCTAAATCTGAACTGCATAAATTTCATTATTTCGAAATTTCGTTCATGGATCAACAGTGGTTGATTTGTGAGCCTTATTTATTCTGACACAGCATTCATCGAAATTTTTCTCATCCGTTGAATTCTCTACAATTTAATCTGCCATAGATAATTCGCAAAAATAGCAGCTTACTGTATGTTCAAGCTAAGACAACAAAAAATTAATAAACTCAAAGGAATTCGGTTAAATCATCAGCAGTCATAGTGGCCAAAACTTTAAAAATGCTAATCTTTCAAAATGAATCAGAAACAGGGAAATTGGTTCGTCAAGTATGTAAGATCAGATCGACAAAAAACGTCGATCATATAACTTCTTTACAATTTCAGGACATCAAGAAATGCATTGAGGCAACAGCAAGGCAGCTCCCAGTTGCATTTAGGTATTGTGCCCATGAGGTCAACAGCCTTAGAAGGCCAACCGTCCAAAAAAAGACGATCTGGTATTAATTTTTTGAAAATTGTTCTCTTGGCTTTTTGATGTGGAATCTTTTAGTTTCTTAGGCGATTCAAAAAAAAACGATGAATGAAATCATTTTTTATTTTGCTGTAATGGCACTCATTCTGTATCATATGAAATTGGTTTGTATGGATTGAAAAGAAAAGGATCATTGTTATTATTTGGGCCATTGAACGCATAATGAACTACATCTACGTAGAGTATAGGTTAGTTAATTGCCCGCGGGCTGGGTTTGATTATATGTCATGCGTATTACGAGCTTCCTTGGTTGGCAATATTATATGCAAATTTCAATGCTTTGCTTGGTTCGATAAAGGAAACGAGGTATATCGGGGCGCCACTGCTCCTTTCATATATTACGGCTTTATAAGAAAGCGATATTATTTCTGAAAATCGAGAGAATGAGCTTTTTTTAATCGAAATTCATCGAAGATTTTTTTTGAAAATATCCCAACTGTTTTTTTCGCTCTTTTTCACAGAAATGTTTTCAATCTTAGGTAAAACAAAATCATTGAATTAAAGCATTTAAAAATTTATTGAAAGAATTTATTATTTTAAGCACTTTTTTCATTGAATTGGCAGAAGTAAAGGAATTCTGTTGTTTTGATTGTAAACAGTTAAATTTTTTTCTTGAAAAGCAAAGGTAAATGAGAAATATTGTATTTCGTAATTGGTAATAGAATGATTATTTGTGCATCTGATAATGCATTAACAGTCATCAATGCATATCATTTAGTTTTCTGTCCACTTTCTTCCTTCATTACTACTCATTAGAACTTAATGAAAATCTTGCTGAATAGCATAAAGCTTTTTGTTTCTATTTATCACTGGTGAAGTTAGCACATTTTTTTAAATCCTCTAGAACTTTTGTAAATATTTTAAATATTGCTTCATTTCTTCATTTGAAATGAAATTTTCCAGAAATATTTACCGCTGTTCCGATTCAAAATTTATTTGTGCTCGACGATATTCATTTTTTAGTCCTTAAAATAAAATCAGAAATTTTAGTGCGACAACTATATTGATTAGTGTATTTGATGGGCGCTTTGTTATGGTCGGCTTGCCTTTCTAATGTTAAGGTTTCGAATGAAAACCTGATTTTGCTCACTGACTGAATAAAAATAAATATCAAGTGTTATTTGTCATTTACTTGCATGATTCCATGGATGTAGCAATTGAAAACACTCAAACAAAAGATCAGAGAGACACAGCAAACCAAAAAATTTAAGCGAGAAACACTGTTCATGCCTCTTGAACATTGGCAGTTATGTTGCTTTTCAACACTTATGCCTAGAAGTTCCAGGAAGCCAATGATAAATAAGATCAATACAAATAAAATCTCATTCTATTTGCGATACTGAACTTAAATTCACAGTCATAATTCGGTTGTTAGAGCTTTTTAAATTTGATTAATTGTTCAGCTCACCATAATATTTCACGTTGTAGTCATGTTTGCGATAGACTGAATGGCATTCATACATAATTGTTCGTTTGGCTCTCGTCTTATGAAAAATTTTTGATTAATTTTTTATCAGTTGCTCTATTATCAATTGCAATTTAATTTTGATGAAACATTTTCACTTCATATCGCTTGGATATTGGGTTCATCTTCTGGTGTAAACATGTATTTAAAATTTCCAATATATATTATATATGAAATTTTTTTGGTAAATGGTATCAAATGTGCCATATGTTTTTGTCAGATTATTGATATTTTTTAGTAATAACCAAAATGTTTTTGACAAGTTGGGAACAAATAATTATCAGTTATCGCAATTAATTCAGATATACAATTCTGTTCGCAAGCAATCGGTCGTCTTATTTTACATTCCTTTTTCTACCATGCATAATTATTTATCATTTGATAAACAAATATCTATGGTTGGCGTGGTGTGTAGAGAAAACGTTGATATTTCATCCTTAGTAATTGGCTTTACTCTCAATCTATCGGCTTCACGGATGGTGGCTTATATTTTCTAAATAAATTAATTGCGCAGAAATTAATCTCATTCTCCATGCTTTTTGTTCATATCTTATTGTAATAACCTTGAAATAATGGTAGCATCACAAGACTTTCAATTTAAAAGTTCATCAAGCCATTATCTTTCATTTTTTCATCGTTTTATCTTTCATTCAAATCATTTAAAATGGAAAAGATATCATTTATTAATAATCATTTAAGATGTCGAGATGCACTTCTATGAATTTTCCCGCTAAAATCAGTTAAATTTCAGTGTTTTCACCCATCAATAAACGACATTACCGGTGCATCGTCGTCGGCGCAACATACATCTACAACTCCGGAAAACCACCCTTTAGTCTTGGGCGGGGCGCCACCTGTGACGGCTGGGGGCAGCCAAACTTCCGCCACGTTAACAGTCGTCAGTAGTCCTTCGGGAAGGTACCACTGTTTTTTCTTGTTCCATCAAATTTTATGAACAGACGTTGCAAAATGAATTACATCAAATAGTTGCCACAATGCTGAGTCGCTTTTTTTAATCAAATGAAAAGGATTTAGTCAAGAAAGGTTTTATGATTTGTCACTACATTAAGATGATGAATTTTTAAGAATTCTTTATTATAAACTTTAAATCCTCGTCTTAATTATGAGACACATAATGCATATCAAATCCTTAAAATATCGTTGTTCATTTTGTATAATTTATAAACAAAAAGTTTGAAAAATCGCTAAGGTCAGCAAATATATATTTGAAAAATTAAGTTCATCAACGGGTGGGCAGCAGCTCGATTCTACGCCTCATTCAGTTGAAACTCCTAATCAGTTGCTCAACGCTCATCACACTGATAACATTTCTGAAGCAGGTTATATTTTTTTAATGAAAAAAGTTACCTTATTTTCACTTGTTCATCCACAGTTAATACTTTGTTAGTTTGAATAAGTAGTGTTCCCTAATACTTTGTAAAAGGTCGGTTTACCACCAGAAGTTTTTTTATTTCGAAATGCTCGCTTTTGCCTTTTCTGTATTTAATTTTTTTATCCAATCTTTTTATCTTGCTATTCAATAAATAGCAATAAATAGGTTTGCGAAAATTTATCTAGTGGTGCACCGTACTAAATTAAAGGTTTTCTTCTCTCGCACTGTGGATTTTCTGCAGAATTTTCGGAATTTCGTAAAATAATACAGTAGAAACAGAAATAAATTTCTGGATTAGGTTTAATGCTTCGTTGCCAATCTTTATTCAGCTTGAAGAAATTCATCATTACGCATCAATTATGAACATATTTGGAAGAAATTCTAATTTCGCGAACATTATGATGAGAAAAATACTTTCTAATGCTCTTAGTTTATATATCTATATATCGTCGATTTTAAATCGGTCATCTTAAAAAGATACGAAACCGAACAAATTGAAATTCTCAATTTTCGATTCTATCTACATTCTATCCTTTCTTTTGTTCCTTTCGCTAAGCTTTTGCCATTGATTTGAGATTTTGCATGAGAGCTTATTTTGTCGCTTTTTATCGCATTTTTCACATATGAATTTTTTGCACATGGCAGTTTTTTATCATAAAAACACTATTGCATGTCCAACTGTATAAACCAATAAGCAATATGATTAGTTTTAAAATAGCTGTTAGCTAGAATAAAGAAATGAAGTTGAAATCTTTAGAAAAATCTAAGCCTCAAAAATAATCATTTGAAGCATGAATAGATACAAAAAGTTTTAAGAAGAGATTTTCAATATTTTTACATATTTGGCTGGTTATTTTTCATTTTCGGATTTGTTTCAATTTGAATCTGGCGAATAAGTTTTTTCATCAACTTTTTTTTTAAATTTGCGATCATTTTAATTAATAATGACACAACGAATTCACTACAATAAAGTCAAAATTTTACGAGAGTTTTTTTTTTTAATGCCAAGAAATTATAAATGTTGGCAGAAGCTTACGCTCAAAAGCAAGAAAAAGCACGCCATTATCAAATTTTGCAAATAATCTGGGTAAATAGCAGCAGGACTGTTGAATTGGCGAGATGAGATTTCACTGGAAAAGAGCAATTGGCGATTATAGGATTATATAAATTTCGGTAAATAAACAATTATTTGGAAATGTAGAGAGAAAACAAAAAAGGCAAGAAAGATTGAATGAGAAGAATGGATTAGCTTAACGCTACATTTGCTGCAAATTAATCTCAAAGCTATTAACAATAATTGGATGTTATTTTGTTCTGCAATCTTTGATGATCCAGGCACAAGCTTTAACAATATAGATGCTTGCGATGTATTAACCAATATAACCAGGCTCTTCGCTATTTGCTTGCTTCTTGTCTTGCAGGTGCTACTAACTCATATGGTCCAGAAATGTCATTCTACGGTCATCAACGAGTTCAACATCCTTTAGACCCACCACAAACCACATCTGATGAAATATCTATGACTGAAGATCGTAAAAACTCTCTGTCTAAAAAACGTGGCATTTTCCCGAAACCAGCCACAAACATAATGCGAGCCTGGTTGTTTCATCACCTAAAGGTATGTTTTGTGGCTTTACGTTGCTTCCACGCTTCCACTTATGATTTTTTCTGGCCAAAAGTTCTTTTGTCCTATCGCTAAAATCTACCATTTATGTTAATTATGATGGACGGCTTAAAGTTGGTTTTTATTTTGTAGTGCTTGATAGTCTACAATAATTCACACATTATAATATTTAACCTTGCTTTAGTTAATTTAATTTCTTTAGTTTCGCTTTATTGCATTTATGCGCTTAAATATCTCCTAATTTGCTTAATGACTGACTTGTTATTGATCATTTAAATTTTCAATTAATATCACCATATATCTAAATAATAATCTTCAAATTTTGTATGCTTATTATTGTTTATCCATCTCAATCTTACCCATTTTGTTCTATTTTGTCCAATTAGTTGTCCTGAAAATGGCAGCGCAAAGATAATAATGAAAAATTTTAAAGAATTACGATATTTTTTCATTGTTAAGTGCTAAACATCATTTTAAATTGAAAAATCGATCGGTTTCGCGCAGGAAATCCTTGGTAATGGAGAATTATTAATAGTAAAGTGCGAAATAATTTACGGTGCACTACTAGAATTATTATGTTTGGAAATATCTAGTATTCTTTTGGTTGGAGTAATGAGCTCGATATGAGCACTGAACAGGTGCCCGACCTTCAGGTGATGAGTCGCTTTCAATGGGTTCGCTCAACGATGACGGTGGTAGGGAATCAGTGCTCAGCGATGGTAATAGCGGTACAAACAACAGCAAAAGAAAAGTACCCAAAGTGTTTTCCAAAGAGGCAATCACCAAATTCAGGGCATGGCTTTTCCAAAACCTCACGGTATGTTTGAATCATTCGAGCCACAGATTTTCCAGCGTGGTTTGATGGCCATTTATTTCATTCTTTCTGACATCATTGAATTTTTAAATAAAGTAAAGTAGTTTTATTAAAGTTGTTTTCGGGCAAAATAGCGTCCTACAGCAATTGACAAATTATTCTTGAAAACATGCCTGTCATGGTAATTAGTTACAGCATGCAACATTCTTATGATTATTTCCATATATTTTTTGGCTATATTTGTAACCTAAAGCAATTTCCCAATTTTCATTTCTTTTGATTACATATGTTACTGATCTACCAACTGATCTTTTCTTTTCACTAGTTTGAAAATTTTCAACTAATCACTTTTTACAAAATGCCATATCATATGATTTTTTGAGTTATATTCCTAATGAAAGTTCCATTGATTTCATTTCTTGGCATTAGGCTTTTTCAAACTAAAATAAACAAACTAAAATAAAAATAACATTTTAAAACGAGCGAAATTTTTAATTCGATTTGTGAAAAACTTCAATGGTTAATTACCTAGTGCAATGTTAAAAGTAGTATCATTCACTCGTTAATCGACTTTATTTATGTGTCTATAAGAACTAATTGAGATTTTCTTCCAAAACGATCATTGAATTGCAATATGACAAAAATTTTTGAGAATTAAATGTGTCCTTCGAAATGAACACACATCAGTTACGGTAGCTCGGATACGGTAGTAGCTGATGCGTCGACGTGAGATTTTTATGTGCTTTTGTAAAAAATGTGAACTGCGAAGAAAAGTGTAACGATAAAAAAAAGGAATTAATTTAACTTTGATGGCGTTGATTAAATAAGGGACATTAAAATAAAAATCATTGAACTTTTCTTTAAATTTGCCATCGTAAATTTTATAATTAGGAGAGGCGACGACTATATTATTTAATTTATTTTCTTTTTAGGAAAATTAATCATTGTTTCTATGCATTGACTATATAATAAAATTCTTATGAGTAAAGAGGCCATTTAAATGTTTTGAAAACTCGATTAAGAGCATTAAATGTCTACAGTACCCTATATATACTCATAGCCAAAAAGTAGAATTTTCTTTTTCCTTGACGCGATTTTTTTCCACTTTTTGTTTCTCTCTGCCTTAAAATCGTTGATAAAATTGTTACATTGTTATTTATTAATTTATTGACCATCACAAGCCAACAAACTATTATCTATTATTTCAATAGCATAAGACGGTTGTTGATCCCTGTTGATCGTGATTATTGCTTGAATTTCAAAATGAGAATTGTTTCGATTTTCTTCTTGTCACAGTATCACAAAGCTTTGTCTCGAATTTCTCTCGTTTTCATGATAATAAATTATAAAGTATATTTTTAATGAAACGATAGTAGAATCTTAAAATGTAAAAAGCGATATATGGCGTAGGGTCATAAATTATTTGTTTAGTGTTATTCATCTCAATCGAAGGCATTTATTTGTATATTCGATGGGCCATAATCCCATCAACGCAACAATCGTGAAAACTTGCATCGTAAATCGTTGTTTAATGGAAAATATAGCCTATAGCTTAAAAAAGCTAAGTTTACTCACTTAAAAAATAGTTGCAAAAATTTAATTATTTTATAAATACAAATATAGAATAGCCACACTTATTTTCGATGATTCCGCTTTAGAACAAAATTACCCAATAATGCAACCAAAACCAAACGTTGTATTTTCAATATTTTCAAGCCAGTTACAGAGAAAAATTTATAGCAAATTTTAGCAATAAAATAATAATAACATACTAAAAAATGACTGGGTAATTTTTGCAAAATTAAACCGAACTTATTCAATATTGAAAATTGGTTGGAAATTATCGCTCTATGTAAATATAAAAGTCGTGCAATTTATATAATCAAACGATTAATTGTGAGATGCCTTCCATGATTAATTTGATGTATATATATGCTGTCAGCATTCCTGCCAAATGGGTTATTCATGCTTCACTTAACCGTCACAAAAGCTCTTTCTGATTGATGGTCACCTTTATTGCAGATAATCTTAAAATCTAATCAAAGTTGAATTGAAGCAACATTTAATGCATTATATTTTTGTTTGAACCGATTTTTTTCTTGTGAAGATATTACAAAACTTTGATTTTTTAAATTAATCTTTGCTATTATTTCATGGAATTGATTTTTTCACAGAATTAGACATAGAATTGAGAAGAATAGAGAATTAAGCGGAAACAATTGTATCTCATTTAAACAACAACAGCGATTCTAAGGTAATGCCAATTATAATTTAATACTATGAGTTAGAATATTTCGGATTTAATTATTGTAATATGTAAAAATTGGTTCCTTAAGCACTGCAATTTCATGCTATTCCATACTCTTTAGTTAAATGAAAATTCTTGTGACTTACTACATAATTCCGGTTGTTCAATTGCCATTAGCCTCCTATAGCGTGACTATATACTGTTTAGTAGGCATATAGTTTAGTCAAATATAGTATATGCATTTATTGAGTCGTAAATTTTCTTACGCCAGCTTTGCTGAAAAATAGCTTGGACGATACATAATAATATGATATTTTCTATGAAATTATACTTGCGATTTATATTAATCAAGATAGATAATTACAACATTTATTAATTACGTTATTACGTTTAAAATCATTTTGCAAGTTGATAAAAAAATTATCCTTAGAAATAGTATTTACTGTGTCCAAACAAATGTTCCGAAATCGTAGCAAGTTTGGTATTTGGCAAAGAAATTCATAGCGAATAAAATAGTCCTTATTTTTCATAAGTATTCAAAAATGAGTATTGTGAATTTGAATTTATTTTATACAGTATAGCATTCAATTTCACGCATTTGCAATCAAAGCGATATGTCTATTTGTATGGTTTTTGTAAGGTGTTATCTATTGTACCACTGTCGCGACTTATCTCATTAGTTTATGTTATAAAAAAAAATTTTGGCACTACAGTATTCGATTATTTCTTACTTCAGTTTATAAATATAATAATTTGATTTAATTCTGGTTTAATTCTTGTTCTTTTTTATTTGCTTGTTTTATCATATATTTATTTTTTCTGGAGACTTGTTCAAATAACAGCTGCAGATGAATATGTCCATCAATATAAAGTTTGTTTGACACGGCTTTAATTCATTCCATTGATTAATGCCGATCATTCACTTCCTTTGACTTTTGCTGTTCCACTTTAATCATATTAAATTCTACTTGACATATATATATTGATATGTGAAAGCTAATTATTTTATTGTCAATCAAGAATGTTGGTCAATCGATCGATGACAGACGATTCGTCTTCCTCATAATGTTCTAAACTATTATCATTGATCATCATGCCAACCAAAGGAACCAGCAAATGATCACTTGAAAATGGATCATCATTTATAATGATAAATACTGTCAACAATGACAACTTAACCGAAAAATTAATGATTTTATCGAAAAGCGTCCTTAATCAAGTGACTTCCTCATGATAGGATAACTTTGATTGAATTATTTAGATCCATTGACTAAATGATTAACACTGTCTTTCTCACACGTTGTTATACTCGTCCTCTCTGTCAATTTTTTCTTTGGCTGATTCTATCAATAGTTTCTATTAATAGTTCTAATAATGGTCATTATTTCATTGGTGAATAATGGCAAAAAAGCAGAAATCAGTTTTTTATTGTAAATTATCCTTTGTTCAACGCCTTAGTTAATTCTTTGTTCAACACCTTAGATTATTCTAGACTAGAATAATAATTGTGCATTGTGGTTAACGAACATTAATTTTTCAAATTTGACAATTTAAGTATGATATGATGATATTTGCAATCGTTTTCAGCATCCCTATCCATCAGAAGATCAAAAAAAGCAGTTGGCACATGAAACTGGTTTGACAATTCTTCAAGTCAACAATTGGTTAGTGATTTTTCATTATATATGCATGCAAGATTTCTATGTTTATTGCTGGAAGGGAATTATTCTTTTGGGTTACATTTTTGATTATCTATAATGAAAGTTTTTTTCGTTGCTCAAATATTTGGGAAGTCATAGATATTGGTTAGATAGATAGAATTAAGATTATTATGAATGTCTTTGATAGATGAAATTGGATATTATCGTAGTTCATGAATATTCATTCAATGATCAATGATTTCCATCGTTAGAAGCCTTTAGATTTCATTCAGAAACCATTACATTTTGTCGACTTGTCGAAGCAGCTTAGCTGTAATATTGACAGTTTGCACTTACAACACTTCGTCACTTTCTACTGATGTTGTTATGAAAAGCAAATAGCTTAATTATTTCTAATGAACAAGGAAGACAAAAATTTTACATGCCTCTCTCTGAACTTATCCATCATGTTATTGCCATTTTATAATGTTACGCCAAATTTAACCAATAATTCGTTTAGATAAAGGTCCTTGAGTCAATATTTTATCCGATCTCATAATTGCGTAACTGATATTATTTAAAATCATCTAAATGACTTTTCGACCGGTCCTTAATGTACTTATACCTTTTGTATGAATTGTATTAGTAATATGATACAGGTTCGTTGTAAAATATTTCACCTCCCATTGTGTTAATAATGGCGTTTATCGGCGATTATATTGATCATATGATGCTCAATAAAATCGGTAGCTGCCTTATGGTCGTTTTTTAGAAAATCAATTTAATTGATGAACTACAATCATTTGTCTAATCAAGCATCAGGGAAAATGAAATAAGTCTGCTTCAACTAAAATCTTTGATGAAAATGCATATTGTGATTTGCGATGGTTATAAATTAGCTTAAAACATATGTATATATATACTTGCATGGGATTCAGAAAATCCATTTCCTAATATCCGGCTATCTGGAACAAAAATATAATAATCTCTAAACTGTGTCATCTCTGCCAATATAGATCCACTTGAGAGCATTATCGCTGATCGAATCGCATAGCGGATGATAATGATTTAGCCGATTTTAAATATTTATGCGAAATCACTGAGGCAATATTAATTGGATGGATATCAAATAATGGATCGGCACGATGAATAAACACTTGAATGCATTAACGGCTTATTTATATGGCCTAATAATAATCCAATTATAATGAAAGCGAGACGTTATATTATCGTCAATTTATGACGACTGGAATTGCATTGTTATCCACTACGATAACTATTAACTTTTTTTATTCAGTTCAGTGAATTTTACTACACGTTTTCTGTTATAAAAAAAATGAGGGAAAGAAAGGAAAGATTCAGACTTGAATATCTTGAATATTTGCCAAAAAAACATTTTCCTAACTCATATCAACAAATTTTACAATCATTTATTCTTATATCTTGATTTAAAAAAAGAACGGATTGATGAATGAGGTATATTACAAACAAATTTAGAAATTTTATTCCTTAAAACAAAATTTCTATGGCTTTTTAAAAAAATTAATGCTCAATAATTGTTGAAATTGATTTTTCATTCAAAAATCTTATTCATTTCCTTGAGGGTTTTCTGCTGTTTTCAGTTACAAACCATAGTGGCACTATTTAGAACGGCAATTTAGTCACTCTTCAGCGTTATCAATTTGTCTCAAGGGATTTTCTTCTATTAACTTTGGTTAGATTTGCCTCCTTTCGATAAAATAATACAAACAACTGGGACATTTCCTTGCCTTCTTTTTCTTATAAAATTAAATTATTCCTTTATTGTTAAGAGAGGAGTGAATATTCAACTTGATCTTCTTTTATATCCACATACGAATAACATCCGTCAGCATTAGTGGTTTATATTTACAGTAATCAGGCACATCATCAAAGTTTTCAAAGCAATTTACACTGGAATCTTAAAATAGAATATTTCAGATGTTTATGTGATAAATTTTATTTTGATGGATTACTCTTTTGTCAATCTGAAAATCTTGAAAATATTGGATGGTTGTTTTTATAATTTACTATTTTTTAAACAATAATTGTTCCTTCATTAACTCCAATTCATATTTTTAAGTTTTGTGAGTAATGTAGAAAATGGAACTGGAACAGTTCGGCCATAAAAAGTGATTTGAGTTTAGGCTGGTTTCTTTCGTTATTACGATGACAAAAAAATAGAAATATTTGGCAATCCAAATTTGGCAATAAAGGTGGACCACCAGCACTACAGGGTTTTTTAATAGCAGCTTTATTGAACAGCAACCATTAGTTGTCCTATCTCTGATGTCATTGCTGAATTGTTCAGCAGTGACTTCTAATTGCACGGAGATTTTTAAGGGATGATAATTATTACTTAAGATACAATAAATAACACTTATCAAGCATCCATTACAAAAAATGTCATAATCATGAACGATTCTCATCATTCTCAACTTGGAGCAAATTGATAAATAAGCGAGGAATTCAAATCAAGAAAGTATCGAATTTTTCGACTGGCAGATTGAATTGATAATGACTAAATTACTTCAATTTAAAAATTTATCTAAACTTTCTTTATTTTTGAGTTGAAACTTTAGTTATTCATAGCCTAATTCTAACAGCTCTGACGAATGAGAAGATTTTCGTAGATTGCAGATTATAAGGTTATAAGGTTCTTTAAAGCAAGAAAGCCAAATTCGTTAATCATTTGATTTTCGTAGAATAAAGACGAAAAAAACTTATCTTTATTATTTTACTCATTAATATTCACACAATGAAAAATGATTTTCCCACAAATTTAGTTCATTTTGCTGCTTGGAAGGCTTTCGCTCACAGTATGATAAATGATCGCAATATTTCAAGAGGAAAACGGAGCAATTGTTACCGTATTTAAGCGTAAGAAAAGAAAATGAAGAGTATAGAAGAGTATAGAAAATGCATAGTTATGACCTCGGGGATCTGGCGATTGCGATATATTTGTGTGCTTTTGGTTGCCAAGCAAATTTTGAATTGAGTCATGTTTTGGAGATATCAGACGACGGTTTGCGAACCGCATAATGATTTAGATGAGAATTTTTTGAAAGAGAGTATATTTATTTAAATAGCAGATTGTTGGGGATGGAGTTGGAGAATTTGCTTTTAGTAAATTTAAACGACATATACGACGAATTGGATAGCGAAAATTTTGGTAGAACCGGGGCATTCTTGTTCAATTTAGGCACTGAAATTTGAAGAGAGGGTACGAGGTGAATAATTAAAGATTTAAGAAAAAGAAAAAAAGAACGAGAGCAAGCACAGCCTTGAGAATGATGGATTACCACAGCTGGTGCAGAATACTGAACGATCGGCGAAAGTGCTTCGCTAAATCGAGTTGAACTGACAATAAACGGGGCCATTCTTTTTTATCATTATTATTATTACATATCGCATTTCATTAAAATTATTCAGTGGCAGAAGTTTCATTTATAAGTGAATATGAAGTTACGACGATATATTTGTCGGTTGGACAAAAGAAAATAATAATAAATAAGCCATAATAAGTGGTCAGAATTTGGTCAAATGATTTTATATGAGAAACATTTTTCGTGCAAAAATTTTATTTCACAAACTGCATCAAATATGAAATTTTTTTGCAAGGCGTAATCTAGAATTAATTTAATTTAATATTTAAATTTGATTAAAGCTTTCACCATTTATTACCAGAGATTTCCAATATATATCCAAAATTTTGGCAGAAATTGTATGCCTAAAATAGGTGTATTCACAAAATATTCATTTAAGCAAGATAAAATTCTGATAAATAACATTCTGAGGCTTAAATTACTTGGCACATTTGCTCATTTGTTTCGTCTGATAAGAAAGCTATAAAATCATCTATGTAATTAACGCTCACCATTTCCGATTAGGCTAATTTCTTGGGCTGTTTTCATAGTTAGAAATTTTTGCTAGGAATTCGCAGAAGTCAATAGGAACAAGTAGATTTTTGATGACAGGTTTATCCCTGGCAGAAGCTGAATTCTCTTGGTACAATAATTTGAATCAGCATTCATTCTGTTATAAAAACTTTTAGAATCAAATAGAACCAAAAAAAAAGTTTTATAGTATTGCCTTTTGCAAGTGTTATACATCAAGTATTTCTGGTCAACAATATTCAACTGGTAGCTCGAGACTAGCTCTTTCAGATGGTCGAATAACACATATCACATAACACATTCACGAAATATTTGTAGCTTTTGTCATTCGAATTTAACAAAATTGGATTCGAAAGTAGAGTTCTAATGAATTAAATATTAATCGCTTGCATAGGCTACCAAAGATCTGTGGTATTGTAAATTCGTCGAAAACTGATAGATCTGAAGAAAATAGCAATCAATCTTATGTACAACAGATATTTTTCTTCTGAAAATGCATACTTTTTTTGTCTGATGAGTCTAACAGATCTTCTAAAATCGCCTTCTTGCGTGGGATAATTTATCATCATCTTAAGCGTAACACACCATCATTGTTCGTTCATAAATCACATCCAATGCTTTGAATTAAAATATCCAATATCATTTACTTTCACCAATCAAGTATCTTGATTTTTAATTTGCTTTATGGATCCCAATTAAGAAAATTGCAAGCTTCAGATATAGCCTACAAATTCTATACATGTTAATATTAATTAATTAGTTAAAAGGCGAAAATTTTTCGCGATAATTGACCATCTGACTTTGAATCGGAAATAGATTATAAAGATTTTGTTGAAAATTGGGAAATTCCAGGCTAAAATTTACGAAAAATCAAGAAAGTTTATCCACAAATTACATTCATTAACCCGTTGCCAACCTTAGCATAACAATGGTCTGTTTTTCTAAAATATAACTATACAAGAGGAAAATTCAGTTTTTCAGAAGGAGTAATTTGGCAATTGTTTCCGTAATTATGATGAATCGCTTAAGGTCTTCTTGCATTGACAAGTGCACAGCAGAAAATTATAAAATTATAAAGATATAATCAATAACTATTTTCTCCTTAGAAACCCTTGAGTAAATTTTTAAGTTATTAAATTTTTTATTATTACATAAAAACACAAACTCTTGTTTGCAACACTTCTGAATGGAAGCAGGATAGCCGAGCTCTCGTAGTTTGTAGATTACCGACTCAATAGTGGTGTGAACTCACTCACTTTTTTCCCATTTCTATTCCATGACTTTCTAGGAAAAATTTCTTAAGCGAGCTTAACAAGAAATAGTTTCTCATTCCTTACTACCTGAAAACTCCAATTTTACTATAGATTTGTTTTAATTGTCGTATGAATAAGTTTTGATTTGTTTTTTCAATTTTTTCTTCATCACTACAGCATTTGTTTCTATTCATATGATCGTTCATTACAGTTCACATTACTGTTCTTTCTGATCTGATATTTTCTAAAATAAACTGTTTTTCATTTTTCCTCCTTTTTTTATAAGTTTTTTCCTTATAATCCTCCGGATATTATAGTTCTATTCTTTTTTGATCCATGGTAACAGCCAACATTCCTTTGGGGTGTAAATCATATTTCAATGCTATTTTAATTGGTAAATTAGACAGTGATTAGATAGATTTTAAATTAGATAGATTTTCGAAGTGATCAAATAATCATAAAACTGACTTTATGCACGTAGTTGCGAAGAATTATGGGTTATAAATTCGGTAAGTTATGGGAAAAAGTTGTACGAGTGCAGTCATTCGTTCAAGATTCTCAATTAGATTACCCATCGGAATAGACAATAAAATGCGATAACGCAACATCTACCAGTCTTAATCGCGTTAATTGCATAAATAGATTCTTAACTAACTTTATGATTTTTCTTATTTCTCCATTTCTTGTTGCTGAGGTCAACTATTAATAGTATCAGTACTTAATTATTTATAATACCCTGATGATTATCAAATATTAATGGCTACGATACATCTACAGTAGTGCGAGCCATCTGAATTGTCTTTAAGAATACTCTTAGAATTCAAAGCATTGTAGCAATACAATCGCATCAGTTTATAAATATCTGAAAAATTGATGATAACTGCTTGTCAAATAGCATGAAAAATCATAGATGCCTAAAACAAAAAAGTGCTTTTTAAAAACTTAATCAAGGTTTCTTAAAGACTGCGCACCCTTAAAATGCCAATAAGCTTGAATATAAGCATCGTTTTTTTTCAAATCTCAAGCAGATCACAGTAACAAGCAACATTAATGGCTTCAATAGAAATTCATTAATAGAAATTTGTGCCACATCTCTACTCCATTATATTCTTATGTTGCATTTATATCTATCAAAAGAATAGGCTTTGCTAAGTAACCAAATAGATCCTTGCAAGGTAAAGATTAATGGCCTTTGATTTATATGCATATGGTCGCAAAAATGTCCTTGTTAAATGTATCAAAGCAAATCTAACTTGATTGTATGGACTTAGATATGTAACAAGACGATCAATTTATTATCTTTTTCTTAACCTAAGATGAATAATCATGAGGAAAGTCATTCCAGTAAAATAGTAAAATATGTGTGAAGAATCTCGTTGACAGGATATCATTGCATCTATTTATCACAGCTGTCGCTGATCAATCAGAATGCCAACTATAATCAAGTGATTAATTCCAACTCTTTGAGATGATTTACGTTCATAATCGATTAGGCGCTGTCACCAATAATGTCAAAACATTTTTTTGCTTCGACTATTGTTATTGAATTCTTTTTTTAAAAAAAGCAGATATTTTTTTAGCTAATAACGTGCAAAATGGACAAGGTTTTTTTTGTAGATTTCTGATCAGCCTAAAGAAACCCTTTCTTTTTTATTCTTCAATTTTCGCAAAATGATTAATTGAAGCTTAGTCAGCAGTAGCAGACACATTCATCTGACTGGCATTTTAAACTGATTTGGTTCTTCATTCCATTAACCAATTTAATATTTTCTAATATTATTTTTTAAATATATCTTAAATTTAAAATTTAAGTAATATCTTAAATCATAAATTGCGGCATATGTTGTGTGTTATCACATATCACTTGATGCCAATAAGATGGACCATTGAATCTTCTTGTTTCCTTATAAATTATGGATCATATTTTTTAAAAAGAAAGAGTTTACTATTTTCATAGTTATTGTAATTGATAATTCATGTATCTTTATTTTATATAATTTCGGTGAAAGAAACACCAGTTACTTTGAATTATGTTATTTGTGTCGGCTGTTGCATGTTTCTTTTCTAAAACATATTTGTCACTTTTTCTGTCGTTAAATAGAAAGTTCTTAGGTTTATCAACGCTCGACGCAGGATTGTACAACCAATGATCGATCAAAGTAATCGTGCTGGTAGGCCAAATGGTGTTAACGTTTTCAAAAATCGGAGGAGGAAAAATAGTGGCCAAAGTGCAGGTCCTTCGCCAGGTTGTTTTCATCTCCAAAATGATTTTTGTTGAACAGAATCACCTTTATGCTTATTTACTTTCATGCATTTTGATCGAAGGTTTTGCACAAGAAGAAGCAATAAAACTATAATAATTTATATGAGTTCCCATCAAAATTAAACTTCTGCTTCTTTTCTCACTTATTCACACTTTAATTCTTATTATGCGCTACCAGTGTGAACCATCGATATTATACACTGCGATCATCTTGGTGAAAGTGTTTAACCGTAATCGTTTGTCTGCTTTTCGAGAAAATTCTCATTGATGCACTGACTCTATTATTTTGACAACGAGAATTAACATGTTGTAATGAATGTTAATAATGCTAGCATGCCTGGCAAATCTAATTTTAAAAAAACTAATACCATAAAACACTGGATGTAGAAGCCAAAAATGAATCAAGGTCAAGAATTTTTGACCCATTTTTCACAATTCAAGCAAAGAAATTCGTTCAAATCTCAATCTTTTCATTTGTATTCATAGTGTTGATGTTTCATTAGAATAATGTGAATCATAAATACAATCGCAGATCTTGTTGGAGTACCTCACAACTACAGTCCTGACAGTGGTCAACTGGCTGCTGCAGCAGGTTATCCGTCACAGTCCATGTTTCCTCCTAATCCTTATGCAGCTGGAATGGCGCATCCTGCTTTCTCAAATCCGTAAGTTCCTCAAAAATATCGAAATGCGGAAACAATGAGAAAATGTTAGAATGTTGTGAAGTCCTACCAAATCATGATATAGATTTCCAGAGAAGCAATATTTAGTGGATGGATGTAAAAATAATTCAAAACTAATCAAAATATTACTTTTAGTGCTTTAACTGGCCATATGTTTATGCCGGGTCCGATGAGCCATATGATGGCACCCTATAATGCAGCTCAATCGCAAATGGGTGCAAATGTTTGGATGGAATCGCTTATGCCCGGTCATATGCCAATGGACGCCTGATGAATAAACAACTGTTCTCGAAAATTGCAGAATTTCGCTCAATTTCATGATGTGGCAGGGTGATAACGTTCATGACATGAAATTTTCCTTTTCTTTAATTTTTGTCCTTTTTATTTTTTTGTTTTTTGCCCTATTTAATTTAGCTCTGTTATTATGATTATTTTATATTTTGATGAATTTCGAATAGTATTTTTTCCTCTTTAAGAGCGCTTTATTCGATAATATGCAGGCAATTCACTTTTGCACCTGCAGCTTGCACTTCTCAAGTGCATGTGCGCTCTGCATTTTATTGTATAAATTTTTATATTTTTAGTGTTTTTTCGGACACAGGGCGGATTTTTGTATGACAGTCTTCGCTAATTTTTTATAGATGAACGGGCTCTGTTATCCATGACTTTTTTTAAATTTGTTTGATTTCTTTTTTTGTTCTTCTTTGCATGCTAATCTGGCTTTTTTATTGAGAAGGGAAATTTTTATAGTAGAAAGGATATCTCTGCTTATTTAGTTACGTCATTTCAACACAAAACTGGCAATCTTACTGATTATGTCGACCTAAAATATAAATTCCTTATCTATTAATTTGTCGAGATGGTATGACAAGTTAAAGTAATTTTAGCTAAAAGAAAATTCTTAGGACAAATTAATCATAATTTTTTTCATGCTGATTTATTGAAATTTGTGATGCTAATAAATATTGCTTGTAAAATTAATTTTATCAGCAATTTATTTAAAATTTATCATAGTGCTATAATGTTATAAAAATTTTGAATTGAGCTTGTCAGTCAATCCGGATTATCGAAAATAAAAGTTCTCATACTTAAAGTTTTAATTTTTTTTAACCAATTTTTTTCGCAGCTTTATGATTTTTCTAAGGGAAATATTAAAATATTAAGATAATAAATCTTATTAACGTTTTATTCGTCAAAAAAATTTTGACTATTATGTTTTCTTTGGTTTTGAACATGTTAAACACTGAATAAATTCGCATTCCTCGAAATGGTATCATTAATTCCTCATATATATATTTATATACATATATGTATATATATAAGGAATTATATACAAGTGTCGATTAAATAAAGTGCAAGAGAATAGGATGGAGGAAAAAATGGAAATAAAAGAAAGCAATAGAAAAAAAACAAATAGCAATTTGATCGAATTTCTTTTTTTTTATGTAGCGAAGTTCAGATATATTCATTATTTTAAATGCTTTTTTAAAGTTTTTTGAAAGTGTATTGAGTTACTAGAATATCAACTGAGAAAAGACGAAATTTGTGATAATTAATCAAAAATTTAATCAGAAAAATATTTTATGACAAGAAGAGTACTTGTAATTGGATTAAGCGATTAACGAACTAAAAAAGTTTGATCTGAACAAAGATTTTCCATCTTGCTTCATTAGAGTCGAACTTTCTTCAATACCGTCCAGTTTTTAAGAGTAAGATAGGAATTTAAATTACCATATTGAGAGGCAAAAATTTGGATTCAGTCTCAAAGGGCAAGTCTAACATTAAATCGCCCAGGTAATCCTAGTAACCTTCTATCGCCTGCTCTCTGGTAAAATTTTCTAGCCGTATAAAAGTTGGCAAAACCAGCCAAATCAGAAGTTTGAGCGTTATCCTTATTTACTTTCAAATTTCATTCACGTACGATGGAAAAATGATAACATCTACTTGCAATTCATTGAAATTTATTGAAATTCACTTCAACCAACTTATTTAATTGAAATGGGTCGAAATATGACAAATTTATTTCATACTTATAGAAGCAAACAGTAAATTTTTGTTTGAATTCAAAAGCGAATCCAGATTTCGCAGAAAAACGATAAACAATACATATAACAATAATCACTGAAATATCGAACAGTGCTCGTTGCTTTTCTAAATTTATTGAATATGAAATTATTGACAAGCATTTACTACAGACCTCCACCATACGAAGAAAACCGCCTTGTATTCTACTCCTAGATATGAGATTCTGGCTAACTTGGCTATATCAATTTATAGCCTATTTTGGTAAGTGAAATATAATCACAAATATTTGTCCGACTGAAACTCTTCACCGTTAAAGAAAAGCAATAATAAAAGGGAACAAAAAGACCGAATGAAGGAGAATATATCCCTAATGATGAGTTTTTTTTTAAGTTGAAGACCAATCCCAGTTGTGTTAGCGATCAACCTGTGATTTTACCGCCAAATAACTTATAAAAAAAAAAAATAACTCGGCAAAAACAACCGCAATAACAATACTAATAGCAACAGCGGAAATAGCTTGACTAGAAATGGCGAAATTTTTTTGCTTAAAAGATATCTATCATAATCTTATCTGATTGTTCAGTGATTTTATCATTGCAGATAAAGGCATCACTGAAGGCCTAGATTGGCACGCGGTTCACATCAAATTATTCCACATTTTATGGGAACTTACTTTTCATTGGAAATTCATTTTAATCAAATCAAAACATCATCAAGCTATAATATTTTTTAGTATTCTCTGAGATTTTATAAAAAATCCTGGGGTAGCTGAATCAAATGCAAATTCCGATTTATAATTGATCACTAATATTGGGCTGCAAAAAACACCTTTGTCTTTAAATATCTTTTACAAAGAGACTATTTGCTTTTTTTTGTTTTCAATCGTTATTTTGTTCGAGATTATTTTATCCTCTGGGAAAGATTAACGACGATGAAAAGCTTGATTTTTAAAATGCCAAATTTCGCAATGGAGAAATGAAATATTTTTTGAGGAGATAAAGACTGAAATTTTTGAATTCATTGAAATATGAAATAAATCAAGATGATAACGATAAGAAGTGGCAATTTCGATAAAACAAAGTCTGGAAAAAAAAAGTTTTAAATCTTTTCATATGTTTTTAATTTATGTGTGAATTCTTCGCATATAGGGCCAAGAACACTTGTTAAAATGCTCACTCGATGGTTTTTATTAAATTATAAAAAATCATTTTCGAATAAAAGATAAAATCTTTTTGCGACAAGTTTTGCCATTCTTTAAATATTAAGAATAAAGAGAAAAAATTCACTCAAATTTCACGACATAGAATGCAAAGATAAGTTAAAATTATGTGAGAATGATCATCTTGATAAGAAATATGATCATTATTCGCGATCTACGATTTTTTAATTGTTCATTTAATTAGTTAGCTGGTGCTTTGATAAAACGATTAAAACGTTTCGAGATATTGTCCAATATTTTAATGAGTCATATAAATATAGATAATAATAATCTTTGTTTGAAGTAAGAGCTGCTATCTTGGAGGGAGAAAACTATGACTCCTTCGAAAAACCAAATATACTCGATATTGCAAACCAAACTTTTAAACTTGTTTTTCACTTATCTCTTCAGAGCATGAATTCATGGCTTCATGAAAATATTTTAGTCGTCAGATATAGTCGTCAATTTTCAAGAAACTCAATTGCCAACTAGCTCGAAGATTCGTGAAAATCATATAAAATTTTAGAATTAAGATTGCACCTCGACAAGTCGAAATTATGATCTGATAGAGGAAAATTGTCTGGAATTTGTTGGTCACTTTCAATGCAGATTGCGTTTGAAATGAATAAAAAAATTGCTTAATGATGCTAAAGCTTTGGTTGTGTTTTTCACGAAATTCGCGAAAAATTGCTTAAAAATACTTTCTGCGACTATTCTCCATTCAAAAGTATTTTTGGTCGTGCTAATAAAAATTGAAAAATTTACAATGCTACTCGTCCCCATCTCATTTATTTCTTACGACATCTCTAATTGAAACTAATACATTATTTGATTTGCAACAAATTATATATTGAAAAAAGCAATTTGTTGTTGCTAAATTTATTTTTTATTGGTTCAAAATTTATAACCATAATTAAAGAATTTATAACCATATCTGATCAAGTTTATAGTGTTTATATCAATGATCAGCTTTAAAATCGTACTTGGCATAAGTTCGGACATAATATGATTTTTATTTTTTTTTATTTCAAGAAGATTTCGATTTACTCGCGCGTTTAGTTATGAATATAATGCGAAGAGTTTTAATAAGATTTGCTTTCTGAGTTTAAATAAGATGATTGTAATCACAAAATGAAATGTCTTACACAGATCGTCTTACACAGATTTTCGCTTCCAGGGCAGAAGATATATGATAGATATTTTCTAAGAAACTAGGAAGGCTTTTTAAAACTAGTAATATTTGGAAAATAGAATTGGCATTTATTTATTCTTTTTTAAAAGAAATAGTGGTAATTTTTCCAGTTTTTTTTGCGAAATTTGATTATTCATTCTTGTTATTCTATGCTAATCTTATCACTTTTGAAATATTGCACAGACAGTTTGAGAGTCGTAGAAAATGATGGAATTTTAAAAGATATCATAATAAGTTGGTGCTGAAATTTGTCACGCTTGGCGCAAGATTTCTTTTGTGTCTGCATTGATTTTTTTTATTTCAACGTTGCTTTTAGCCTAACTTCATCGCATTGATAGATTGCTTCCACATAACTTCGCAAATTAACTAGTAAATAAATTCAAAAATGTATGGGTTATAGGCCAATTTGTACTCGAATAAATATTCACTAATAAAAATAAAATTAAAAAGTAATAAAGAATGTCCGGTGAATAACAGATAATTACAGCTTTTAACAGATTATTGAACTATTTAACACTAGATGATATCAAAGAAAAAATCACAAAAATCGACTAAACAAAGAGAAACCTCTGGCTCTCTTGCATAAATTTTTCGAATGAGAGTAAAAAATAAAAGATAGAAAGCAAAAAAATCCTTATAGAATCCGAACACCGCCAAAAGTGAGGGTAAAATTAAACGAGGAAGCGTCTAAACAATATTGGAAATTTCATAGGAAAAAACAAGATTTATTTAATCTATGCGATATACGCGATTTGTTTTCAATAAGATTCTTCCGCTAATAACATAACAAAAATATTCAAAAACATGCCCATTATTTTCATTTCTTGTTAATTAAATTTTTAGCTCAGCTGTGGTCGATATAGATATTAGTGTTGCTTTGCTATCACAAAAGTTTCTTCGTTTCTTCATCGTTTAATTTTTCTAAGGACCTGGCGCCATTATTGGTTAAGCTATTACTGCTGGATTACCGCATAAGTAGAAAATATTTCCTAAGAAGAAATAGAAAATTATTGCAACTTTTTATATTCAAGACAATGCAAAAAATTTGTCATGGTGTGGCTGTTCTAAATTAATGGCTTTTTTTTCATACTGTGCTTGGTTTCGTTGCGATGGAACAATTTCGTCCATTCAAGGATGCATTAAAAGTGGAAGATCAATTCAATTGAAATTCAAATAGTTTTATAGTTATTAATTCAAATTGAACTGAAATCGAATGAGCACATCATCCATTCTTAATTCCCTCGGAATTTAAAGGTGCCAGTGATGATCTTTATTCGTCTAACTGAATATTGAAGCATCTCATTAGAGGGAAGTAATATATTTCTAATCAAGGTTTAAGACTCAGCAAGTTATATACTTATATATTACACGAATTTCATTTAAAAAATTGAAGCGAAAGCAACTGAGGCCAATATTATATATATATATATATATAATTGCGATACTAAGTTTGTGTGCGAGTTTTCAGTGTTTATTAACTAAATAAAACGTCAGTTATAAAAATTAAACACTAAAGAAACAATCATTTTGCTTTTCGTCCACTATCAGCTGTCTATCTGTTTAACTGACAGTTTATAAATTTCATTATAAGAAAGAGACTTTGGTTTCAATTCAAAAAAGCCATCGATGAAATTTCGAATCTCGCCTTCATCATTAAAATTGACTAGACAAAAAGAAAATATGAAAATTAAAGTATGGTCGTGCAAGTATGGAAACCAGGTCCGTGAAGCATGCGAAAGAAAAAAGTGATTTCAAAAAAGACTCTACCCAAATCTAAAAGTGGTTAGCGAGCATGTTTAACCTGTAGAAGAAAAGAGATTCTTGCCCTGTAAATAGACGTTTTTCTTCGGATGTTGCCTTTAAGCTTTGAAGGTTGAAGCTGCAACGTCCAATAGTAATAATTTCGTCAGGTTTCAATAATTACAAATTATTTAGAACGGCTTTAGTAATACTGCAATCCCATTAAACTTGGAAGAGTTTTCTCCGAACAAAGTTGGTTTCACCATTAATGTTCTTTGTTGCCCTGGATCACTTCATGATTTTCAACGCTCAGAATTGTCATAATGAACCTGCTTCTTGTCGCTAATGGCATTCCTCCACAAAAAAGACTTTTATATAGCAAAAATACAATACAAGCTCTTGCAAGCACAAATAAAGCATCCATATGCAACTGATCATGAATCGACTCACAAAGTCAACATGGTTAGTTATGCATACATCTAATATATAATTATATAAACATAACTCTATAATTATAGGAAATTAACGAAGCAAAGCAAGAAAATCACTGACGAGTTATTTTCTCATTCTGCTGGGAAAAAGAGAGGAAAAAATCAAATAGAATTTCCATCTTTGGCTAAATAATCTTTGCTTTATGAATTGATGAGAATTGGAAATAAAATTTGGCCGAAACGACCAAAGAAATAATCATATCATACTGCTTAAAAGAATTGGAAGTATGATTTTCTACATCGAAAGTCTCGAAAAATAATTTAACCAATAGGAATTTATTTATTATTTTATTCAGTAGATTTCTTTAGATTTCGTAGATTATTCTAGAAATATTGCATTATTTTCTGATTATCTATTTTAATCATTTTAAGGAATAAATAGCAAAAACTGTGATGCTTTTTTTCATAGCATTTGCATGAATAAATAATTTATTAACCAGGATTTTAAAAATCTCTAAAGAAGAAATAGTAGAAACATTTTTGTTATTTCTGTTGATTAGCCAGTTCTGAATCACTGTATTTTAAATTGGAATGCCATAACAAATGCCATAACATATATCAGTTCATTATTAGGTTGATCGCCCTTGAAGGACCCTTCTCACCTTCTTTTTTACCTATGATCTTATCTATAATCCGGTACATTTTACACAAAAATAGTGGTCGATTAAAGCGACGAAGTCTTGTTTAACCTTTCCAAGGTTTCGAAGAACTGAAGTTAACAAACATATTTAAAAAAGTAGAATTATTCGCTCGAGGAATTCTTCTTTTTAAAAAATCGATATTCCGATGCATTCTTTAAAACGAGTTCATTTTCAAATTTCAAAATTATGTTCATGCCTTAAATTTAAAATATTTCGAAATCTAATTTTTCCACAAATCCTCTAACATTTGATGAAATCGAGAGATATTAACCTGAAGGATGTTATAAGTCCCGGATGAAAGAGAACCTCTTATCGCACGTTTCTGAATAAGCTAGCTCAGCCGGCTGTTAGTATGATTAAAAATTTTTGAAGAAAAATTTGACAGAAAAACGACAGAACTATAGGTGGCCATCAGAGCCAGCTGGCTTTTTTCATTATTCTTCAAACCTCGCCCCTCGACAAGATAAGTCACTATCCACTTCACCATAATACCACTGCCGACCGCTATTATAAGCCATTAAACAGAATAGAAGTTTTATCTTAAGAAAGGATTAAATTAAATAAATGAGGTCTCATTATAATTTGTTTTAAAGGTGTTTTCTTTTGGCAAAATTCAATAAAGAATATAGCTTATAGCTTTTAAAACCATTAAGAATATAAAGAATATAACATTAACAAATTTCATAAAAGAAGATATTCAAATTCTTTTGTCGCATTTATAATTAATATGAATTTCGTCTTCTATATGTACAATTTTTTAGTAAATTTTCATATTTTTAACTAATCTATCTCAAAAATTTCCAACTTAATTAACGTTTGTTTTGGATCATCTCTCGTAAATTTATCTTGGATTCATAATTTTGTACTCTCAACTAGTATTTTATGATATATATAATATATATAATTTTATAATATGCATAAATGACAAATGATATGACCACCAAATTTTATAAGATAAAATAGCTGCTTGTTTATGTGGCATTCGATCATTTTGATAGGAACGAGATCGCTCTAATTCCATTCTTGTTTCGAGCATATGTAACACGAGTAAGATTTATTTTATTTAAAAATAATTGTAAGCTAAAATTTCTTGCACCTAGTTTTGTGTATTATGAATGTGCTATGAATAAATAGTTATTTAAAAAAAAAGCAACTAACTTTGATGAATTATTTTTTCGATATTGTTGATGCACATGAATTTTAAATGCTCTACTGAAAAAAAACACGTTACCTCAGTGTCTGTTTCTTCTATTTTCGATGAAGTATCATCTTCGGTTATTTGTTTCACATTATTTTTTCTAAAAAGGCAGTATTAATGATAAGATTTGTTAAAATCTTCAAATATGGTGTGCACTTTTGCAAAATTATAAATTAGATATGGAAAAGAGAATTTCGAAATGATAATTTCGAAATTCTAACCAACAATTGGCTAAAATATTGTGGAAGGTTTATTCTCCACAGTCATTTCTGAAGCGCCAACTGTAGATCAGATTCAGTTTTTAATCGAAAGCTTCGCTTTTAGGCAAGATGAATATCAAAATTCATCATCGTTATTCATCGTTATATCAAAAATCGCTAAATCTTTGGATGATGGATATTTTTTCATTTGGTTACTAGGATAACAAAATAAAAGTAGTTTTTAATTTAATTTTCAGTCCATATCAAGTTTAAATTAAATAATACATTTCTGGTTAGCATCGTTTAGTTCACCTCGAGACTTTCTTTCTACGTTAAAAGTGGATCGGTAGTTAAAACCGAATTTTTCAATGACTTCTGCTCCTGTCTACTACTCCAGTCTACTCCTGTCGGCAACAGAAGCCTTGTTCAATCGATATCAAATTCCATCTGATGATCATGCTTAACAAATTGCGACACAATTTCAGATGTGACCGATCGCATCAAAACTCAAATGTACTGCAATATTTAAAGTCATTTTTATTGAATATTACTTCGCGAAATTGAAAGATTTCTTTTCCAGTAAAACTTCATTATGAAGTAGTGAATATTAGCAACTTTGTTTTTTTTATTATGGAAATAAACATTTATAAATAATTGTTTTATCGTTAATTTCCTTATTCATAAATCTTACGGACTTTGATATTTCTCTCCCATATACAATTCGAAATGAGCGCTCGATAAATCAATTAATCGGTTTGTTATAAAGAGTAGTTGACTTAATTTTCAATAGCTTTCTTTTCGCATATTTTTTTTGCTCGATTTTCGTTCAAACCGAATGCTTATCATTTTTTCTTCATAATCTTCTTATCATTTTTTCAACATTTATTTGAATTAGAAAAATCTAACGGAAATGATCTTCTTGTTCTCAATAATTAAATTTTGAATATATTCTAGTTTAATCAAATCATTAAATATAATCTCACGATTATCACCGTAATTTTTTATAGCTTACAGCATTTGCTTAAATCTCTTTTCTCATATCTTTATTGTTGTTATTCAGTGGCTTGTGCTCACCATTTTTGGTTAGATTTGCTCAAGTGAACGTTAGGACGATAAGAGATTCTTGCCAGCGTATCTTTTAAGAATAAAAATGATTGAGTCCTTTGCATCATACACCATTATCTCTCATTTTCTTTGACATTTTTGCGTAATTTATTATTAAAACAGTAAAAAATCCACTTTAGTGCAGTATTGTATTAAAATTTATCAGTTTTATTATTTCTTAAATCTTATATTTAAAAAAATCCTCAAGAAAAAGATGAAAAGAATTATGCTTATGAAGATGGATCTATTATGAGTCAATAAGATTTGACAAAAAGTCCATTAAAAATTTAATATGCATTTTAAAATCGAGGTATTCGTCTTTATATATTTTCTGAAGATCAACTAATTTTTGAAACCTTTTAAATCCGATGCTTTTCTTCGCTATTTATTTGACGTTTATACAGCGAAAGGTTCACCATTCATTATTAATTTTTCATATTAATTTTATTGTAGGTATGTTCGCATCAAGAACCAAAGGATCTACAGGGAAAAGTACCAATCCATACGTTCAATCAATGGTAAGCTAATGTATTTCGTTTTCACGCTGTCACCATAGTGATTTTTTTCGTTTTTCTGAGATTTTTCTTTATCTTCTAATTTAATGAGAAGAGCTAAATAAATCTGATTAAGGAAATTCGCATACAATGGTAATTGAAGATGTTTTCCAAATGCAATTCTCAGTACTTCATTTTTTGATGCAATCTTCATCTAGGTGACGGGAGATAAAATGGCTCTAGTGGGCTTGCTCAGTTTGAAGCGCCGATGCTGAGGTTCTATTCCCAGAAAAAGTATACCTGTCTTCCAAAAGTTGAGGTGTTTCTGGCGTCTCATTTGCATTTCTATCACCAAGTGAAAGAACTCTAGCAAAATTAATCGCAAAATTCTCGTCCGACAAACTAGTGGAGTGAACCTAATCAGCAATTTTGAGCGCTGTTCTAAAAAAAATTGGCACTGAACGCAGTACAAAGCATCTTTGGAGTATAAAAAATTATCAGAACGCGCATGTTTGGAATATAAATGCAAACATTATTCCGAATAGCTGCAAATATAGGGCGAAAATAGAGTTACAATACCACCATCCAACAATTCACATATATCGCCAATAATCAAAAATCAATAGCTCAATTGATAAAATTTATTTTGAAAATAATTTTAAAATTTACTTTAGAGAATACTTATAAAATTATTTATAAGCTTATTTCTTCAGATACAAACAGCTGAAAGGCGAAAAAGTTTAGGAGTTGTAGGTCAAAAGATGCATATTAATTTTTAATCATGTATTCTGCTTTATAATTACTGAAATTATTTTTAATCGTTTATTTTGATCAAATAATTTATAGAGATCTACTGGAGATAATTATGCAATTTTTGGTATTTTCTCGGCATTTCATTCAATATAATGACAAATGTATAATTATTTCTACCTCATAGTTAAAATTTTAATTAACCCGAAGAAGGATCTTTGAGTAATTAGTTCGGAAGAAAGCAGGAGTGTTAACTATAAAACAGAAATTTTAAATATCTGTAATTAGTCTGGATTATTAATTCTTATTGGCTATTGCCATTTATCTCACAGCTTTGGTTTTTTCAGAAGTGGCGATGAAAATAATCGTACTTATTAATAAATTTTAAAAAGAAATGTTACTTGAAGAATTTCTAATTAACCCACTTAATTCCAAATAAAATGGAGCAAAATTTTTATATGATATTGATTATTTCCTCTTATACGATTCAATAATTTTTTGAAAAACCCTACTGATAATAATTCCATCCATAGCTCCGCGAAATTCAATCAGTGGAGAACGATATCATTGGTAATTAATTAAAAAATAACGATAAATCTGTAAAGTTAGTCCCAAAAGTGGTTCAAGCGACTTATAATGAAGAATCTCAAGTGAAGGAAATTTGTTCTCTTTGCATCAGCTTGCCAAAAATTTGTTATAGAAATTTTTCACCAATCACATATAAAGTTATCGATAAAGATCAAATTTACGAACTTCAAACTTTTAATTAAAAAATTTATGGCATAGATTGTGACATTGATTAATTTCGTTAGACAAGCGATTTGTAAAACGTAAATTCCAGTATTTATGAAAAAGCTTTAAATTTTGTTACTTAAATTTCATTACTGCTCTTATTCTTTAAACCATTTTTAAAATTTGAAATTTTTCTTATTGACTGTTCTATTTAAGTTTTATGCTCGAGCAGATTCTTATATAAAATTTCACCAAAATTTTCTTGAAATATGCATTTTTTCAGACTTTATAAAATTATAAAAGTATTCATAGAATGCAGAATTTGTTTTCTAAAAATTCACCGCTATGTTACTTAGAGCATAAATTCAAGCATTACGAGTTCGATTACTGCACCTTGATGGAAGTGAATTTTATCATTAAATTTAAAATTTGTGTGGTGTGTGATGCTACATTAATAGATTTAATACTCATTAATAGATTTGGAGGAATGCTTTATCACACATTCAATTCACATCATCCAATTTTGATTAAATTTCAGTTTCGAAATTTTTGAATTTACTTTTTATTTTTATTAACGTCGATTGTGCAATTTATTATATCCATTCTAATCGAATAAAATCCTTTCTTTTTTGATCATAAAAGAAGCGACAATTGAATTATCTAAACAATAAAAAACAAGGAAATTTGTATTGCTCTTGTATTTGTATTTGATTTGTTGGTGCACCAATAAGATTATAACGGTAGTTCTCTTCCAGCATCGTTAAAAAAAAAATCGATGGAGGTAAATGAAATTTATTTTTATTTTTTTGTCACCGATGGCTATATTGATTCTATCTACTAAAAATGAAATCTCAGATAATTGAAAGGCAATATATGACAAACTGAGAAAGCTCTCGATAAGTGCTAAAATTGAAAAATTATGGAATTATTTTAATGATATTTCAAAATTTCTGACTTTTATGTTTGAATAGGAAATTCGAAAATCCTATAATTGCGAGAAAATAGAACGAAAAATTTTTTTTCATTTCTCATCTTCGAATGAATTCCTTAAATTTTCTTATTTTCTTTTAATAATGCGAGATATTAAACGATACTAGGCGTTACATAATAGAAGGCTGTCGTTATTAATATTAACTTACTCTATAATTTGCACCAATCTATCATCCCTTATTTCCATTAATATCTAGAAGTTCGATCCCAAACAGTTATTTAAATCGGTGGCACTCTACTTGTACCTTGTACTTCTCTTCCCAAGTGATTCCTTGTTAAAAATTTCTTATCACACTATAGGAAATATAGGAAATACAGCTAACCTAATCAGAAATGCTGAACAATTTCTTTCGAATTCAAATCAATCAGAATAAGTTTACTCTCTTATTTAGCATATTGAAATATCATATTTTTCCATGTTATTTAATATGCTTTAATTCGGCATTTTGTAAATTTTAAAATCATTGAATATTTTTCAGCGAGAAGTTTTTTTTCTAAAATTCCATCTCAATTACAAGTATATATAAACCTCGATTCATGCTAATATTTTTAAAGCGTCATTTGTAGCACTTTTTCAGAGCTTTAATATTCTTTATTCATCTTTCAATCTTTCAAACGATAAGTGAATTTTTGATTTATTTTTGACGATTAATTTCTACTTGTTAATATTTCACTAATGATAATATTTCACTAATTATTCTTCTTCTAATAACTCTTACCATTACTGGTTAGGCTGGCTCTGCTGGCTCCAAGGGTAAGACGTTTCCAAGCTGCCCGGTACCACGCCATCGTTAGTACTAATAGAATTCCTTTTTCCATCTTTTATGCCCATATATTGCTGATCCTCCTATACGTTCAAAATGTTTTTTGACTGTCCAGGTCTTAATTGGCGCTCCTCGCTTTTGACGCCAACCATCACAGGGCTCGGCAAGTAGCGAAATACGCATTAATTCCTGTGGTGGACGACGAATAACGTACCCTAATCAGCTAAGGCGACCCCCTGTGATAAAATTGTTAATACAGGTGGTATCTGAGTAAAGATGGATACAGTCATGTGCGATATTATCCACTCGACGGATCCGTAAAATGCATAGAGGGTAAAAGGCTGATAGCTTAACATTAACATTTTCCACTCTCATTGACCATGTCTCCTAGCCATGCGGCGAAATCGAGAGAATTGCAGCTATATAGACGCTGATTATCTTTATGGTGATATCGCAACGGTTCCATAAAGGTTTCATCAACCGAAAAACACATTAGCTGTCGTTATCCGGGTTACAATTTCATCGTTCGCTGGCCATTTGAGATTAGAGTGGTCACAAGATATTTAAAATCGAGTATTTTCCTCAATCGGCAGTGAATTGATAAAAATAGATGTTTTATCAGCATATTTACATAAGACGAAAAGACTTCCATTTTATTTACATTGACCGTGAGTCCGATTCTCGCTGCAGTTGTTGACATATTGCTTAATATTATTTGCATTTCATTATAACTGTCAGCAAAAAAGGACTACATCATCAGCGTATTCGAGGTCTGTGATACTATGCCCTGGACTGACTTGCACACCTCTTAAGACAAACGATACCCATTATCGAGTCCATCGCACAGTTGAATATTGTAGGGGGAAGGACGCAGCTCTAACGGACACCAGTTCTTATTTAAAGGAAACCTGTCTATTCCCCATATACACAGACCTATGGCAGGGTATGGTGATAAAATGCCTTTATGAGCGGAATGATATATATATCGTCACATTCCATCACTCACCAAAGTGCGACTCTAGTGACGATGGGTTGCTGGTAATAGAAATGATATTCCAGCCCACTTCTTACCAGATATTTATTCTGGTCAGCACAATCGCGTCCCGGCCTGAATCCAGCTTGGTTAGGACGCATTTTGCTATCTCGCGTTGAATGAGTCTATTTGGCAGAAGGGAAGTGAAAATTTTCCCGGGGATGTCTAATATGCTGATTCCTCCATAATTGTCGCATTACATCCTGTTATCTTTTTCAAGAATTGAAAGCAGAATTGCCTTGCTTTTTAGCCTTTTTTGTTGAAGGTGAATTATGAACGATAATGGACATTTGAAGAATTTGGCCCAAAGACCATCTTGTCCGGCAGTTTTATTGACCTCAAGCTTATGGATTATGGATAGAGATTATTTCTTCTTCCGTTGGCGGTTCGCAGTTACAAACATATGGCTCGACGGACAAATTAGTTATATTCGGAACAAGAGATGGTTAAGTTTGTCCTCAAAAAATTATTTCCATCTTATGATACGTTCCTTATTAACCTTAACATATTAATATCCCGTATCATTTCACTGACTCTTTCTCCAGTTATAGTTGCTTTGTGAAGAAGGCGATATAATTTCCTATTATCACCTATCCGAGTGACCGCCTCCATTCTCAAGGCCATATTGCTCCAATAGCGATTTCGATCCCGCCATGCTGCTGTCTAAAGTACCCGATAGTCAGGATCTCCTGACATTCGGGTTTTGGCAGCTTTTTTCAGACAGTTGGATAGTTGCTTCCGACATCCAGCGCTTTTCTACTAGTATACCCTAGTATGGAAGTGGCTGACTTTTGTAAGCATGTCATAGTTGGGACGAGTATTCATCCGCTATTCCAGAGATATCATTAACATTTATTTCACTGTTTCAATAATAGGGTTTGAAATGCGCTTATGCTTTCGCATCTTTGAGATTAATTTGAGATAGTTGAAAGATCTTGGGATACATTGTTTCTTACGTTTTATGCGAATCTTGCTGGAACCAGAACATGGTCTGGTCCATGACGGTTACCAGTTTCAGTGCCCTAATAGGAACGACCATCAAGCACGGAATTTTTCCAACGGTGACTCACCAATATATAATTAATCTGATTGAAACATTGGTTATCCGGAAAGTTCCACGTGACTACATATCTTCTCCGATACCGGAAGCATTAGCAACAAAGAATTCATGCTGTTCTTCAAAACGAAGAAAGCGCACTAGATCCCGATGCCATATTTGCCAATTACCGAATTCATCGTAATGGCATTATGATCTGTGCGCGGATTCCAGTCTCCTCCGATTATGACCATGTCCCCCCTCGATAGAGATATTATTAATAGCTCCGCATAAAACTTATTCTCATCGCGGTCATAAAATTGGAGCATATACACTGATAACTGAAATATTGCAGAACTTTCCTTTGAAAGCGCGTAGGCCGTGTGATCATTTACTGGCTTCCATTCAATCAGAGTGAATCAAGCCTTTTCAGATATGGTAATCGCTACGCTATTTCGCCTTGAATTATCCAAAATATCATTGTGATATGATGTCTTTGCTCGGAATCAGATTTAGAGCCGACATGAGAAAGACGGATTTCCGACAAACAAGCCACATCCACACGACATTAGAAAGCGTGTGGACAGTGATCGTTTGGCTTGCAAAGTCCATAAGCGCTCTGTCATTCCAAGCAACTGGAGCCAGCGCCTCGTCGCGCCTACAAAGTGTTAATAGATAGATTCTCGTCTACTTGACGGATTTTGAGTAATTATCCCGGTTCGCGAGCATATCCTGTGCTCAAGCATTTGAATTACTTTATTATTATTATTAGTTACCATCATTGATAATTTTTATTAAATATCATTAATTAATATTATTAATTACTATTATTGTTAATTATTGTTATTTGTTATTATTTATTATTAGTATTATTATTATTGTCGTTATTGATTTTTATTATTATTAATTACTATTATTGATTATCATTAATTATTGTTATCATTATTTATTATTATAATTAATTATTATTATTGCCGGATTGTATATCTAGCATATTATCGCATGTACCACCGGTTAGAAGTACCATTATGAATTTTAGAAGTATTATGAGCGTCGGAAGACGGCCGCCGTATCAAAGAGATCTGATCCTTTCACCATAGAGACACTTAGAGAATCGAGATACAAATGGGCCCTCTACAGCGACTCGGATTTTTCATATCATAGCATGCTTATTCCTATCAAAGACAAAGACAAAAAAATGTAATGAAGGAATGATGAAAAAATAGAAAGTGAAAAAATTTTGTGTATATATATATATATACATAATACATAAAACATAAAATTTCTTTTTATAATTTAACGCAAAAGTCGGATATAATTTCTACAGTACAATTCTACAATAATTGATTTAATTTATGAATTATTTTAATTTTCTGTTTCTGTTTTAAAATTCTTAATCAAAAAATTTAAAAGAATTTAAAAGAACTTAACTGAATCGTATTGAATAAAAATGTTGAACGATAAGATTAAAATTGGAAGTTGAGAAATAATGCAAAATAAATCAGGAATAATTTGTTGAAATGGCTGCTCGTTAATAAGAAAAGTCAAACAATAATTATTATACAGTACAAATAATCTTTTCCTAAAATTCTTTATTCTTGAAATCAAACGATCTAAATGGGAAAAAAATACTCTTAAATGCGATTTGAAAAATAAAAATTAAAATTAAAAAAATTTGAAAAATAAATCCAGAAAATTAAACATTTAGAATAAGTCCCGAAAAAGCTAAAGCTAAGTTTAAAAAACATAGTTTGAAAATTAAAATTAGAAATTTCCCACCACTTTTAATTTTCTTCTGGGTTGTAACTCCTGGAATAAAATGCGTCCTTTCCCTCGCACCATTTGCAAATTTTATGCCTTAATCATAGTGTTGAAGAAAAAAGTATTTTAATCATATTCTATATTTCGTTAAGTGTATTAAGTTGTTTTTATATTCAAATATTCGAGAGTAATTTATCGAATTTCGCATCTGATTTCTTCTTCAAAACTTTACTTCTTGCTTTCAGTAATCTAATTCTCAGAATTTGACAGTTTTAGAAAACTATTAACCAATATATCTATGGGATTTGTTGTCGTTATTCTCAGTAGATTCATATTTAAAACCGTAAAAAAACAAAAATAATTTCACTCTGAAGATGTGATTTTTTATTCATTATTATTGGCCTAATATTAATCATTTATTATTTTAATTTGTGAAAAAAAATGAAAAACCTATAAAATTTTTTCAAAATTCGCCTCAATACGCGCTAAATAGCATTCTCTACACTTCCGATTATTCCTCTTTACAGCTCATTCCAAAGAGCGAACTGAAAATTTGAAATGAATCCTAATACTTCAGTTACTGCTATAATTATATATTCTTCGATTATTTTTCATTCTTACCAGACCATTCAACTATGCCAAAATCAATGTGGCACTTTTTTTTGAAGATTTTTAGGACTCAATTAATGCATAACATCTCAGTGATACATTGACAAAAATTGCTGTCTTTCTAAGCTAATTGTTCTACTAATTAGTCTATTAGGAAATACTTAGATATCATGGGCAATGATAGTTTAGAAAATCGTTTAATGTGAAATAAGTAGCTCCCAAGCAAACTATTATTAACTTTTAATTTTGTTTCCAACACTCTAACCAAAATTTGTCATGTTTTTCGTTGGAACTGTTACAATTGGTCAAAGTAGCCCCAAAAGCTTTAATGCACCGTTCAAAGCGTTGATTGCTTGACGTTTTCAATATTTTTCGTGTTTGTTCTTTTTTTCAAGGTGGAGACTTCATGTGACAAAATTTATAGTTATATTTATATTTATAGTTTTATAAAATTTATGGTTTCATTTAGCAAAAAATTAATTTTTTATCGATATTCTATTGTTTCTTTTGTTGTGATTCTTTTATTCTGCTAAATACTTCGATGTTTTAGATTTCTTATCGCAGTAAGGAAATTATACATAGATATACTAGGTGAACTATAACTGTTCAACAGTCATTATGGACTTATTTCTGACTGTGCTTTTTTTGCAAAATATTCTCCGATAGTAGCGAACAAGTTATTAAAAAAATGACTGCGACTGGTAAAAATTTCCCACCATACTAACAACGAGTCAAGTGAATTTAACTAAAAATGGTAAGCGTTAATCACTTGGAGAATATCATTTTTCGAATTTATTTGTTATTACAGAAAATATTTCGAAAATCTTAATGCACTTTAAGTTTTAGGTATAAATTTTCATTCCATTGCTCCTTTTAGCTTTTTTTTTCAATGAAATTTAAAGGGAAACTTAATGGAGAATCCATCGAAATTTATGCAGAACTCAATTTAATTATAGTTTAACCAAATAGATGATCGCTGCATTCCTTCTAGCATAGTGTCCATTCCATTTTAGCAGCAAATCCTAATTTAGAAAGGTAATAAGAATTACCATCTGTAGAACTTTTTAATTATCACTTAATGAGGAGTTTACAGTATGAGGATTTCATCACTGTCCACCTGGCTATCTTTCTTTTAATCCATAACCTAGTGATGAATGCAATAACTTTTCTCATACTGTAAACTTTATACCTTTTCTTTCAATTTATCCTTCTTATCCTTCTTGACACAACAAAAATATAACAAATAAATGGAATGTAATAATACCATTTTTTTTATGCTTCTAAGTTTTGTGCAAAGATTTAAGGAAAAATGAAGTATAAAGATATTTTATTCGAGAATATGAGCATTAAATCCAATACAAATTATTTTATTTATATTCAGACTTCGCAGAAATAGATTTTACGATTATATCATTTCCGTATAATGGTATGTGCAGTATGTATTAATTCAATATATTTAATTTTTTTCAATGAAACCAAGCAACGCAATAAAGCAACAATAGTATTAGCAATATAGTAATATAGTAATTGTCGAAAAGCCATTTTTGAATTTTAGATGGAGTTTCAATTAATGAGAAAAATCATTGGAGTTAAACTGCAAATTTCCTGAGGTAGAATCAATATTATCGCTATTAATTTTACGAGATCCTCTCGGTACTGACGCGCCTCTTGCAGAATTGATGAGTGATTGAATCTTCATATTTCTACGAAACCAACTGGAAATAAACTGTTGACCTTACTGGCTGAAAAAATTCAGCAATCTTGCATGAAAAATTTCCACTGGAACGATTTTATTAACATGCGATTTTTAAAAACAATTTACGCAACAATTTTTATTCATTATTCAGGAAGTAGCAGCACAAAATAAAGCTGGATCCTATGAAATTATCGCCTACCCTTAGAAGAAATCGGATTCCCACAAATTTGGCTATATCGATGTCCATAACCAAGAAAGCAAAAGCACACAACATTTTGAGAATAGATGATTAATAGCAGGTAGAAATTTTTTGTTCTACGGCTTCGGAATAGTTTTCTTAATTCGCTTAATCGCTTAATTTAATTTTTGATGCACTTTTTTTGCAACGCTATTGAATTATTTTAATACCACTCGTAAAAAAATTTTTTTTTAAATCATTACTGGTTAATCTCGTCACCTGGCTTGTCGCATTAAGCAATATGCCAGGGAATCTCTTGGCGATAGAAATACAGGTGATTCGCCAGCATCACCCGTAAAAATTGCATCATACTGTTGCTTAAGTGCAGCGATTAATCATTTTGTTCATCTAATTGCTAAGTTTTTGGAGTGGATTTGCTGATTAGTGATACATTAGTGATTAGTGATACTGATAAATTTTCAATTAATTCATATTTTTTGAAATGCATATTTTTTCGCATTTTAAACTAATTTTCGCGAATTCTATTGTTTGCAGATGAAAAGCAGGTCAGTTTGCAATCTTTTTTTTTATGAGGATAAATCTAGAAAATACAATTTCACTGTGCTTTTTTTGAGGACGTTTTTTGCGAAATTTTTTTTGGATGTTGAGGAACATTGATAATCTTAAATTTATTATCATCGATTTCATATTTTTTTAAACATTTTTTGCTTGACGTGCGGTATCTCTGTAAAAAATATCTAAATGGAAGTAGATTCGATTTCGCGCGTTTTGATAAGGCTTATCTTCAGCCTCACCATTTTAAAGTATGGCACTAAAAAATGATATTATTTTTACAAATTTACTTTTTTATAAAAGATGTCTTAAAGAACTTTTTTTGTCAGATGCGACAAAAGGAAGAAAAATTGCGATAATTTTTTGAAATTTTACTAATCCAGTTGTTGAATTTTTTGAATTATACCCTTCATTTAGTCATTTCATTTCATTTATTTTCTATTATTTATCTTAACAATTTAACTACTGAATCGCTGCAAAATTCGGCATTTATTAAAATGCTTATTATCAAGTGATTTTTTAATTTCTACTATTTTTCCGTCATCGTCAGCTATTTTTGAGATGATTCCTTTTTGTTTTTCCTAATTAATTTGTACTAATGCAATTTCCAACACATCATTCGTGGACAAATTTGCACTGTTGAAGAAGCTAAATAATATGTAGAAAATTTCTGGATTTCTTTTAAAATTCTGAATTTTTTTTAATATTTAACCTGTTAACATTAAAGTTAGGTTTTTCAATATTTTTCAATATTTTCTTATAATATTTTCTTTTTAAATTGTAGAATCTTATCAGGAAATCAAAAATTTCTTGCTCGAATGAATTGTTGAATTCATAATGATTTCATTTAGATGAAAATTTTGCAAAAAAAGCTTTGCAAAAATGGGCTGCGATAGCCACTTCAAAACATTTATCAGTTTGCGTGATTACTATTGCATTTTGCTAGTCTTGAAAGATAAAAACTCGAACAAATTGATTTTAGAGACACAGGAAACGATTTGAATAATTAAATCGAGATTTTGGTTAAAGCACACGAATATTTTGGCGTAACTTTTTTTCATTTTACTATCTATACTCCAGATTTTTTTATAGCTTTTGATGCTTTTTTTATATTAACTCTTATTGAAGCCTTTCTGTTCGCTTAAATTCTGAGGCATATGATCGCCTTTCCTTGTTCTTCCTTACTCTTTGATTATTTTATTTAATAAATCGCTTTCCATCGGTTCAGTTAAAATGCATTAAAACTCACACTACTTTATAAATTTTTCAATATTTTCTGTAACATATTTACAATTCCAAAAAAATTTTTTTCTCATAATTTTCAGCCATTTTGCTTTTAGAAAGCTATTACAATATTCCTAATTGATTTCGATTTCGATACCAATTAACCATTATAATCTAGAATATTCTTTTAAGTAACTTTTCTCTCGACCAAATATTTGCAACTATAAATATGCAATAAATAAAATCAAATCTGTTTATTCAAATATATAATTTAATTTAATTAGTTAGAAATTACTATTCATGTAAAATTTTGAATGAATGTTCGAATGCTTCAAAACTGCCAGATTTTATCCTGCGGAATGTTGATAAACTATTTTTTAAGAAAGATTATAAGCACAATGATCATACGCAAAGACACATTTTTATCTACAAAAGCTCGAGTTAAGAAGAATTCGAGTTATACTATTTACACTATGTCCTATCGATGTTTGGGTTATTCAAATCATTTATTGAGAATAAATTTTTCAGCGTCTATCATATCCTGTGCTCATTTGTGATATGGTGGATGCAGATGTTAATTCAGCGACAGTTCTGGTGAATCAGAATGGTGACATACAAAAATCATCATTGCACATTAACGTTGGTGGTAGAAGTGCTCAAATTCCAGATTATTTGGTTAATTATTTCTTTTATAATGAAATCATAACTACAGTATCATCGCGTTTTGCGTCATTTAAAAATTTTTAATAAAATATAGATAATTAAACAAGCGAATCGTCCTATATTTGGATTTTAAACGTAATTGGTACGATTTATTTGGTAAGTATGGCTAATATCTACGGTTTTCTGCAAACTACGCAAATTCGTCAAAAAAACTGAAACAAAGCCAGTGAACTTACTGCTTATTAGTTAAAAATTCGTTTTTTGCAAGTGAGAAAAGTGCACACTATGAGGGTTTGAGATTTTTAAGCAATGAGATTATTGAGGACAATATTATTGGAGTCTACATGTATTAACGAATGGGTGATACGAAAATTCGAGTTAAAGGAATTTTTAAAGGGAAGAGAAGTTTAGAGAGTGATAACTAACTGAAAATTAAGCGAAATTTGAGGTGATTTTTAGGGAATTGCAGTACGGCCACGATCTAAGCAGTTTTTGGACACAGTGGGCAATGGAATATGAGGAAATTTTTAAGGATATTGAGGGAATATGAAGGGATTTGAGAAGTGTTAATGAAATATAACAGGGTTTAGTTTCAGGAAGAATATAATAAGGGAAATGACGAATGTTGGGGAACTGCAAGAGGTTTAGTGGATCGTTAAGGCAATATAGCCGGATCTGAGAACGGGACAGAAGTTGGAATATGTGTAGTACGCTACAATAAGACAAAATGGTGTTTTCATGAACTGAAATTAAAATATTAAATGGCTTTAATGAAAGAATGTTCAAAGAGTTTTTTAATAATTTTAATCAAATTTTTTTCAGAAAAATTGGTGAAGAATTTGAAAATTTCATTCAGAATTTCCATTTTTTGTAATTTGACAAAGTCTCTTCTTTACCAACGGTCGAAAAAAAAGGGCATAAAAGGAATGTTCTCCCTGATAATGTAAATAATGTTTAAAAGTTCATGGAATTCAGGGAAACATTTTAAATATATTACGTGTAATTTTAGCTGAAAAATAGGCACATTGATGGTCGTCTCGCAAAATTCTGTTCCCTCTCTCATGGGGAACGATTGTTAGAATGTGACGCATATTTCGAATCAACTCATGAATATTATTTTGAAAGATCATCCGATTTATTTGAGTACATCATTGATTTTTACGTGAATGGTAAGATTTCCGAAAGAAAGTCAAAATCTAAAAAATTTAATAAAAGGAAAATCGGGCTTTTATTTTGCAAGTCCAATAGCTGCTGTAATTTAAGTAAAATCTAATTTAAGCTGCAGAAATTTAAGCACAAAATATAAAAAATTATTCAATCGAAAAATTCGCTTTAATTCGCTTTAAAAGAAAATAGAATAATTTAATATTATCCATTGAATGTTGCGTTAAACCTCATGCGATGCAGTCTATGCAAATTGGTTAGCCCTTAGAATGTTAATTATGTTATTGATCATTTCAAAAATAAATGATATTGTTAAATTATTATTTAGGGCGCCTTCATCGACCGCTGGACGTTTGTCCGATTCGAATGCAAAATGAACTTGAATTTTGGCGAATACCTATAACTATGCTTTCGAAATGTTGTCAACTCGACTCTAATCAAAGCATGGTGGCATCATTTTCTCGAAACCCATCAATATTTGATGAGGTGATGAGGTGTTTTTCAATAGTGTTCTTGTGTTAATTAACCGAAGACTTGCAAGTCAATGAGTTTATTTACTTCAAGATGAAAGAAAACTAAATAATTACAGTTGTACTTAATGCTGCAAAAAATATTAGTTAGATGAGGCCACAGCTTTTTCAGTTATATCACGAGGCTTCATGCTCGCTGTTCAAAAACACTTGGCTTGGCAACCAAAGGATGAAAGCTTGGAACTTATTAGAAAATCCTCGATCATCACTGGCTGCAAAAAGTTTATCGCTTCTGTCAGCGTTTTTCGTCCTACTTTCTCTTGCTGGTTACTTTTCTTCACTTTAGTAAATCTCCTTATTTTGGTAATTTTGATAAAAGAATGTTTGATCGAACGAGATTTTTATCACATTTGTTCTAGCCTTATATTAATTACTGAAATTTTTCATATAAATAATTCACTGAGATTTGTCAAGATTTTTACCATTTTATCTGAAAGAGCAGCAAATACTAGCCACAATGTAGATCATAAAAGAGTCCTCCTTTAATTCTTCATAATTTGTTTTTGAAAAAAGCTTTTTTATTAACGTTTTCAGTCCTTATCCTAGCGTCTATGCCAGAATTTCAAGATGAAAACCAAGAACCACATTGGTTTCTAACACATATGGAAATGAGGTAAAAAATCTTATCAACAATTATTTCCTAAAACAAATAACGTCAATGCGTTATGATTTCTGGAAAATTTATATATATATATATATATTTATTTATTTTTTCATTTATAACTTTAAAATAAAAGGATAATTTTTTATAATTTTACATTGTTTTAATTTACAGTTTCGTGTTTTACTTTTATCAAAAAGGTTAAAATTTTGAATTTAGATGATTTCGGCGATAGTTTTAGTTCTCTACATTTTTGAGCTAAAGTTCCTATTCATCAATCACAATTAAATAATCTTTTATCTTTAAATAATAATCTTTTAATGCTTTATCAAAATATCAATCTGAGTCTTTTAATTTTATTTAATAAGTTTTGAACTATTGCATCATTTCATGGCTTATCTGAGGATAAATAAGTATTGCCTATGTCAACTTCTAGATGCTGTATCGCTTTATTGAAAAATAATTGATGTGTTGGGGATTGTTCGATTACAAATAACTATTGAATAATTAGCATATTTTCCATATATTTTTTTGCTATATAATAGGTTTTTAAGAAAGCTCAAAAACATTTCGAGACAAGAATTTTACAAATTTTCCCACTTCAAAAGTTCAAAAGTTGACAAGGACAAGTGCTATTTCCCTAGTGCTTCCAGTGCTTGTAGATATAAACTAATATGCACAATTAATTAATTAATTATTCCTTAAAATTAGTCTCAAAATATTATAGCGAAAAACAAAAATTAGTGAAAACACTGATCTTTCGATTTAACCATGCTTCATTTTATTTAAATGACGAATGCAGATGGCGCTAGAGATGGACCCACCTCTACGTTTGTCCCAAATGATTCTCTGACAAAATTGTTTCACCCTGTTAGCGACCAATTGAGGAAAACCCAAAAGAAATGGCTATTACTTACTTACGGATTTAATAGCGATGAAACTATGTGGTGTAAGAAAGCATTTATCACCAACAAAAATCCTATGGCAATGATTATTACATTCGATAAAAAATTACCTTTATTTCTTTGTTTCAGCTGCATGTTATGGTTTACACTAGAATATATCGTCCGATTCGCAATAAGTCCGAAAAAATTGGTGTTTCTAAAATCACCACTCAACATAATTGATCTTTTGACCATTGTACCATTTTATGTCGAAATGTGTTTGCCATATATTGGAATTATGCATACAGTTGAGCTGAGGAATATAAGAGGTGCCTTCCATTCGTTATTTTTTTTTAAGAACGTTTGAGAACCAAAGAACATTTTTTAAGTTGGTTGGAATGTGAATGGAGATCGACTAAATATCTAGAGTATTTAAGAACCACTTGACTAAATGGCACGAGTGTTGCAAAAATCATTTACCCATACCAGTCTATCCATATTTTAGATACCTTTTTTAGGTGCCATGATTGTAGTTCGTGTTACTCGATTGGCAAGGGTCACACGAATATTTAAACTCGCTCGATATAGTACTGGCCTCCGTGCTTTTGGACAAACTATGCAGAAATCTGCAGCGGAGCTTAGTATGCTTGGAATGTTCCTTTTAACTGGAATAATGCTATTCTCAACAGCCATTTACTTTTTTGAAAGAGATGAACCTAATTCGAAGTTCTACTCCATTCCGGCTGCATGTTGGTGGTGTAAGCTTATGATTTCGTTTTCTAGCGTCTTCAGGCAAAATCATTTGAGCTTTCCACCAATACTATTATTCTAGAATAAAATATTTCGTAAATTTCAGGCGTTATAACCATGACAACTGTTGGCTATGGAGATCTAGTACCGGCCACCGCAGGTGCATTTTCATTTAGCTGATATGTTGAGATTATTTCTATCTTTTCTAGATTCAGACTTCAAAAAATTTAGTTGCGCTCCAATCATATCAATTTATCCCAATAATTAATTGAAATCATAGCTTTTAATTTAGAGATAGGTAGAGACTTTGATTAAATTTTCACAATCCAAAATTCAATCGAAAATATTTGCGGCATTATTTGATCGACATTATATAGCCTAAATGAATGATTTGCAGAATAAAATTATATGTCTTCAGCTAGTTTAGAAAAAAACCAGAAGTTCGGTCAATCCTAAAACACTGATCTTCATTATTATGATTCTCCATTTCAACTCCTATTTTTTGCCTGGATAATATTAATAGCGTGATATGAGATATGCCGCTGTTATTTTCTTTCATAAACTGATCCACCAATTACAATGCTTTTTATATAACAGAAGGATTTTTCTACTTCAAATAAGCTATCCAAAGGCATCGCACCAGTCACTTTAATAATGTCAAAATCGGTTATTCAAAAAAACTCATTCGATACACATTCAGTAATGTTGTAGTGCTCGATGGGCAAATTTATTAAGATTTAATAAAATTCAACCAAAATTTAATTGAATATTACAGTTAGATGGTAGATGTTTTTAAACAACTACGCATTTATGTTAGGAAAGAAGAATCTATTAAATATATGAAATGCACAAATATTATAATGACCAGTTAAAAGATAGTGAAGCGCTCACCATTTTAGATTAGTTTAGCTCCATTAGTTGATATAATCAGAAATTTTTACCAAGAAGACAGTTAATGATAGAAATGCAGGTAGACCGTGAGCATCATTCGGATTCATTTGATGGCAGTCATGTCAGAGCAGAGCATGGAACTAGTGGGTTCTTGATGCGAATCAACCATACCACTCAGTCATCTCTGCCCACTTAAAGGAAACTTTTTATATGGAAAAAAACTTTCTGATTGACCAGATTTAATATAAATTTAGGCGGTAAAGTTGTTGCTGCATTGGCTAGTGTCTGTGGAATTATCGTTCTAGCCTTCCCCATATCAATGATAATCGATAAATTTGCTGAAAGCACTGCAATCTGTTGGGATGATCCTGGTGCACAGATAAGTCAATTCGAATTGTTAAGAATGAAACGGAATCCACGAAAAGGTTTCTTTTCGGAAATTTAGATAATTTACCTGTATCCACCTCTTTTTATAAAATAAATAGGAGCATAGAGCTATTCGTAACGCAGCAAATTAACCTCTTTTTTAGGTTAGAAATCAATTCATTTCGTTATAAATCAGTTGCTTAATGTAATATATGGTTTAAGGCTGAATTTGGATACTATTTAGTTAGGGGTTTAGCAAGAGTCATTTCTGGTTAGGCTTACTCTGCTATCTATGAGAATAAGACATTTCCGAAAGATGGTTGTAAAAGACGGAACAGATGGTGAATTCTAAATGCCTATTCCTGCCAGAACCAGAGACTGAACCGAGATTTTTGAAATGATAATCAAACCAGTCAACCATACTGCCTCAGAGCATGTATATAAAGCATCAGGAAGAGTTTTTTTCGTATTTTTAAATTGAAATTAAAATTTTGACCCTTTCGAAATTTTTTCCAACCGAAATTTTTGTTTAAAAATTCCTTAAGAAATGAAGATATTGGATGTGTTAAATTTCCAACGTTTATTAACTATTAAATCGTCGAAATACTTATAAATCCATTCGTATTATGACTTCGAATCAAAAAAGGCATCAATGAAATTTCGAACTTGTATGATCTGAGGGAGCCAGACCTAAGCAATATATCACATGAGGAGGAACTTCCTAATACAAATCTAAAACCTAAAGTTCCTTGCAATGACACTGCCACACATGGGCGAACTTTTTCATGCATATTGTCAACTGTAATGGCAGTAATTTTTCGTAAGGTTTCAACAGCCCACATACACTGTTGCAATCCCACTTCTTTCTTCATCTTCCACTAACTCTTGCCATTACTGCAAAGGTAAGATGATTCCAAGCTGTTCGATTCATCGGTTACAGTAATAAAAGCGATCCCTTTTTTCATTCTTTAAGTCCATAGATCACTAACCCACCTATATCTTACCTAATTGTATCAGTCCAGCTCTTGATTGGCTTTCCTCGCTTTTGAAGTCACAGGGCTTCGCAAGTAATGAACCAACTCCTGACGATGGACAACCTGCACTAACCAGTTACGCTCTGTGATGGTATTGTAAATTGCAATCCCACTAAAGATGGAAAAGGATCGAACACTTTTTTTGGAATAAAATTCGTTTCGCCATTGATGCTCCTGATTATCCTGGGTCAGCTAATGATTATCAGCGCTTAAGATTGTTATATTGAGTCTTCTTCTTGTCTCGAGTGATAACCTTCCACAAAAGACACTTTCTCTTGTCCAGCAAAAAAAGAAATGCAATTTTCAATTTCTGTACCATGTTCCCTTCGATGAGTTCATATGGCATCAATTTCCTAAATTTTTGGATTCTTTCTACGTTTCAAAGTGGAAATAAAATTTCAATCTTTGTCCCTTGCGTGATTGATGAATGTGCGTACCCTAATTGTTGTTTCCATTTCCAATGTTGTTTGACATGGGTCTTCATCAACGTTTTTAGTTGATTAGTGACAAACTCTTACCTATAGAACAATTGTATACTTGTGTTGTCCACTTGTCTTTGGCTTGCGGCAGTCGAAGTTCTTTTGAACCTATTTCTTGCGCTGGCGTTACCAATTGTTCTATCTCCATAAACTTTATCAACCCATTTCTTCATTTCTTTCCAAGATGAAAAAAGGAGAGTATACAATGTCGTAACTGTCATCAGCAATCATAATGGATTTTAAGCAGTAAAATTTAACCCTAAATACAAGCGCAAATAAGCGTGAATAAAGCAAAACAATTTTGCTTCCTTGTGCTAATTCACCTAGAAAATGCAGCGCTGGGAACTTATGCACATGCACACCTAATAACAGTATGCAGTCGAATTACTTTTTTATTTTAATAAAGTACTCAAGGATGATTCCAAATCGAAACTAACTCGCCATAGCAAATTCTAAATCCTCAAGCCCCAAACCTCCCTCCTCTCCTTAAAATCTCACCATATTTCAAAATACTTTCATTTTTCTTTAATCCATTTTTAAAAATGATAATATTTAGAAGGTATTACACGACGAGTGATGGAACTATAAAAAATCGCTCTCTCACTTAAATTATCTCAATCGATTTTATACTTTTTTTCTCGCATCTCGCCTCTACTTACCAGTGATATCAGTCTTTTCTAATTTATTAGTAGGTGCACTTAGGTGCATTAATATTGAAGTTTTTTCTCTGATATTTAGTTGTTGCAACATATTTCGTGTTATAGCGAATGGCCTGATCTATTATTTCGGAATTCCTGCTAAATTTCTTTGAACACCGGCTAATTTAGATTATAAAGATTATTCTACGATATAAATTTTTGTAGGTACGAGATTATTTGTTATACGTGAGATTATTCAATCCATATTTGTAATATAGTTCTTCATATACGACAAATTTCGCGCAAATGCAAAATTTCTTCCGTTTGATCGGTTTTTGAAAAGAAGGGTATGGTTTTGTGGTGTACGTTGAAAGACGTATAATGTTTCGTTTGAAAAACTGATCAATCGGTATATGTTAAATGGTATTAGTAACTTGTAAAAAATGTTTATATTCAAAAAAACTTTAAATAAAAGCACTAAACCTCGTCAAAATTCTTCTTGAAAACGAAAATGAAACTGAATAGAAGTTTCCGATCATCAAGAATTTCATTTCTTGAATACCAACAATTTCAGCTTGAAATTGACTTTTTATTTTTAGCAAGTTCCATATTGTTTGCATTCAGTTCGTTTCTCATTGTCTCCGGGTTTTATTATTAGCTCTATACTATCTGTAGTTTGAATATTATATTAATATGAAACTGATTTCTAAAAAAGTTGTCATAATGGCTTATTACTTACCATATTTCAAAAGCGAATTTTCGCCTTCTATGAGTTTTTCGCATTTGAAACTTATTTCCAGAGTATCTTGCTCATTACAAATCATTCATTGTTTTTTAGGCATTTTTTAATTTTTATGTGTTTCACAATTGTTCACAGTGTATAGATTAATTCAATCTTGTTTTTACTAATTTACTAATAAATTCTTCTTTTCAATGAAGAAATTTCCCTTCTCTACATTATTAAATGTCATTACAGTAGCATAAAAGTCATAAAAAAAAGTAAAAAAATAATAAATAAAAAAAGTAAAATAGTAAAGTAAAGAAAATAAAAAAAGTTTAATAATAAAAATAAAAGACAAATTATACCTGTATTCCTATATCTTGGGTAAATACAACATTCATCAAAAATTGTATTTTCCTGGTATTTTCCGATTTTTTACATATTTTTTATCTCTTGAGAGACGCAATACGCAACTTATTAACTGATTAAAGTGGATATTCATCAAAGTGAGAAAACCAAATGGAAAAAGCACCAAATTAAAAATTTTGTTTTTAAAATTTGTCTATATTTTTCCAACATGGAAAAACCCATATTCTTGCTTTTTATTACTTTTGAATGAAATTACTGACATTGAAAATGACACTGAAAATGATATTTATAATAAGAATTCAATATTAAAGCTAGAAATTTATTGAATTAAATGACAAGAAGCTTCAAACTGATTTATATATACTATATTCACATGTATGGAAAATCAAGAAGATAGATTCATATCATACGAAGAAAAATTGAAAAGAATGATCATCTATAAGAAAAATAAGAACTATTTCGTTCAGTTTTCTTAGTTTTCTTGCCATTTGTCACTCCTTAACAATGGTTAGCACCCACCATTTCTGCTGGTAAGGCTCCGCTGACTACTGATGCAGTTGGAAATGCCAGTTATTTGGAGAAAGAAGATTCTTGATGGATTGCCAACATCATCATCCAGACTTTTCAATGACAGATTTACTTCTATTTAGAGGCACGATAACCTTTCCTCTAATTACGATAATTTGAAACACTGTATGCTGAGACACTGTACACTGTATTACCAAAAAACTTGCTATTATTAGTTTTACCTTAAATTGCTAAATTTGGGCTTTTTAATTCAATGAAACCTGTCATCAACTTTAATTCCGAATTGCTGCTGTTAGCTTAGAGTTAAAATCTAAAATGGAAGAAATTATATATTTTAAATCAAGAGGACAATTGCAAATCGATGGTTGTCTTTAGAGAAATGATAATAGTCCGAATCAAATAACTTTCTTGATATTCATTCCCAGATATTTCCCAGTTTTTTTTTGCCTTGACACTTTAAAATGACATATGTTTTGTGCTCTCCGTTTTCTAATCTCCTCTGTCACTTCTGCATTCACAATAGAACACTTATTCATTCACAATAGAATTCAGTAGAATTTTAAGTGTTTCTAAACTTTTTTTTTCCTTTAAATTTCGTAAATAGATTGTGTTTTTAAAAGGGTTTTAAGGAAAGTTATCGAAGTTTTTGGTTGCCTGTTGAAATTTCAGCGAAACAGTTATATCGATTTCTCATTTACTTATTTGTAATTGTCTTTTTTCGTCCTTGCTTGGATATTTTCATGATCGCCATAGTTTTCGCTAACAAAGCTTTTACGGCTCGATTAAAACATTGCAGAATGCAATCGAATTCTTTTCATTTGGCTCTAGCGATTAAAAGTTTGCTAATATAGTTTTGTTTCCATGGAATTCGAAGGCTAGTAAAAGTTTTATTCATTAGCCAAAATCACGGTAAAATGCTTTTTCCTTTCTCTTTTCTATTCCATTATCATTTTTATGTTCTGTGTTTTTGTTCTCCTAATTAGATTAATCATGTTTAATGATAGCCTTTATGATAGCTGGCGCATTATCACTTTAGTTAATATTAATATGCCTTCTAAAATTTTGTCAACACTATGTAAATATTAGTTTTTCTATCAACTCATTTATTACAGCTTGCAAAATGTAATTTTTCAAAACCTTTGCAGCGAGAATTTCTTGCATGAAAAGATTAATACCCGCAATCTAAATTTGAATCCGAGTCAAACTTATTCCAAAATAATATTTCGTCACCCATTCAAATTATATTCGTTTTGTTTCTTTTTTTTATTATCTTTTCTACAATTTTAAGTTCATTCATAATCGGAAAATATTATAAGTAATTATAATTTTTCTCATAAATTATGCACGTAATTTGATTTAGTGTTCTTTAAAAGCACACTATGCTAAATATTAAATATTAAATACTAAATATTCTAAAACAACCGCACTGAGTAGTTTGTCATTCATCATTTCTTATTAGTAAAGTTAATACCTATCATTTCTTATTAGATTTGTTTCACTGGCTGTTAGTGAGGTGAGACAATTTTGCCATGAATGACTATAAGATGGAAGCGCACCACCAGTTAGATTTTTCAGTGCTTATTCTTGCCAGTTGGAAAAGCTGGACCATGATGCTCGAAATGAGGATATCAGAAACAATTCTTCTTCTCCATCTCTATGAAAGGAAAAGTTTTTTATTTAGATATTGTATTATTATTAATCATAATTGCTAATTGAATAACGAGATTTAACCAATATAATAATAATTTAACAAAATTAATTTGATTGATTAATTATTGCATAGAAGAAGAGTCTCTACATTAATTTACAAAAAAAATATATGTCATAAATTAGCCTTTGGCTGAATAAATTTGTTTAGATTTTTTTTTTGAGATTTTCAAATGAATCACGCATTTAATGCCAAATTCTATTTTCAACAACTGAAAAGATTTATATTTCTTGAATAGTTTGTGACATTTTTTCAATGTTGATTAATTATTGCATAGAAGAAGAGCCATCATCACTAATAAGAAATAATATAATAATAAGATAAGAAACCCAATAAGATACCCAATTTTTTGCCTCGAGGTGAGGTATATGTCAATCAAATACTACTGTAAAGTTCAATACGTCTCAATCAAGTTAAATTGAATATTTTAACGCATTTGTAAATGAACATATCTCCCTTCGGCATGCTTGTTCTGTGAATAAAGTAAAGCAAGAATAAAGTAAGTAATAAAGTAAAATAATTTTTTAAATTTGCCAATACGAATAAATGCTAATAAATTTATGTATGCTCATTTATAGTCATTTTAGCTTATTTCCTTTGGAAGCTCTCAAAGTTTTGACTTACTTCATTCGCTTTTAGAAGGTGATCCATGTACAATAGAGCCAATTGGTAACAGAAATACAAATTCGTCTAATACTACTTAATTCTACGCAAGTAGCGATTATCTACTTACTCATATTCCATAGGCTAATTTTTTTATCAGGATTATTGTCTTGCATTGCTAATCAATATTATATTCTGCTTTTTATTTTTCTTAGACGCTAAAAATCAACGATCGACTTCTGTTTGCACTATCTTATTTCCACAAAACGTCCTACCATAAATTTCTGCCAAGTGGGCACAAAAGCAAACAGCATCGAGATCAGTCCAAAGCTATTGTATCAGAAAGATTTGATATGAATAGCTATCAAAAAATCAATAGGTGATTAACAGCAATAAGTGATGATGGTCGAATATTTCTTTATCACCTCAAAATTTTCTTCGTTAACAAAAAATAACTATTTCGTTGGTATAATTTTTAAAATTTTAATCATCGTCATAGAATTTAATCATAGAATTTTAACAAAAAGTTTAACTTAAATTTCCATCGAAATTTCGCATTCAATTTGATCATTATTGATTATTTTTTACTTAATCCAGAAGTTTTCGCCTAGAAGAGCTATGTGCTTGCGAGTTATTCCATCCAAAAGAGAGATAGTTAGCAACTGTGAATGGAATGTAACGTAATAGTAATAGTAATGTAAATGAAACTATTTTCTTAAACTATACTATTTTCTTCATCTTGATCCTTTATATTCTAAATTCGGATTGTACTTTTTGTTTACATTAGGTTTAAGTTATCATTTACGTTACTGGCAATAAATTTTTTATTACTTATTACTGTTAATAGAATCCGTTATATGGATTTCATTTTCAAGTTATATATAGCAAGTTAAAAAACAACTAAATTTCTTAATGGTGCTATGGAATCGAGAAAAAAGAATTTAACAGTTCTTTTCAGATTTAAGTGGGAATCAACGGATCTAGTCAAACTACTTATTCCTTCTGGTTTACCTGGCTTCATTAAGTGATTCCATAAGAATCATTTGAGACAAGTACAGATGATTCGCTAGCACCACCTTAAAATTTCGCCTTTAATAATCACAAGGAATAAAGAGATGGAACCTATAATAAAACATTCTTCTTTCTGGTCGAATTACCTATTGTTTTCGAAGTTAAATGAGAATAAACTCTCAGGAACTCTCACGAAAACGATTCATTTAGGGTTAGGCTAACATGCGAAAATTCACTAACCTTATCACTAAACGGGCATTTAAAAAGATTAATCAAGATTAATCAGCAGTTTGCTATTCATTGAAGTCAAAAAAGTGAGCAGCTTGCCTCTTGCTAATGATGCGAGTATATGTATAAATAGTCGCATATCGATTTCAACTTGCCTTAGCTTTCAATTAAATGTAGGGTCATATGTCAGGATAGTACTTATTAATCTCCGCGCAAGAATTTTTTTTAATTTTTTAACCATTCTTCGCCCGTTAATCTGACACATTAAATTTTTTGTAAATTTTTTCTTAAGTTCTTGAGTGATGATTTTTGGGGCCTTTTTTTCACAGATTAAGCCGTTAAATTGTACCCAATGCTTCAAACTTTTCAAGTTTTCAAACTCAAACTCATTTTCAAACTCATCATTTTATATTTTACTTATCTCAATTATGTTCTCATGGAGACTCATGAGACCCAACGTAAAACTCATGTTTTTTAAAAATTTATGATTGCAAAAGACTTGGTCGATGCTATTATGCTATTTTTTAATTGTGCCAATTTCCATTTTTTTTCACGATTTCATTTAGTTCGTTATTTCGCGACCAGATTTTTATTTTAATCTAACTTTCATTTTATTTCAAACAAACAAATATCATATATTTATCTGCTTCTCTTTTAAAAAAATTGTCTCGAATAATTTCAATAATTTATGAATATTTATAATTTTAAGAAAATATCTTCATTTGGTTTAACGTCATATTCTTTTATGCTCGCCATTACGAAATATCTTGCAATAGGACAGTCAAGGTTATATCCGTGATTCCGCAAGAGGACTTCCAACTTCCAAGTATAGAGAGTTTTCTAATGAATTTCCAAATTATTAGCAACGAATAGAAAAATTAAAAGAATATATGATTTCTTTTTTTTGAGTTAATGAGCTCGGTAAAAAAATATTTCTATTGGCATTTCGAGACGAAAGCAGATGAATTACCTTATTGCTATTTTATGCAAAAAATGGCTCAAAATAGCGATAATTATAAATATTTTAGGATAGACAATTGAAATCGCGAATAATGCATCGATCTACTAAACGATCGCGGTTAAAAGTGAGTCTTTGAGATTCCAAAATTCAATTTAGAGTTCGAAGTTCAAATTTTCATTAAAATGTTAGATGCTGATCGATATTATTTTCTGCTTTTAATTTCTTTTAATCAATTTATCAATTTATCTTTCATTCAACTAATTAAAATCATTAGTTTATCACAGCTTTCATATAACAGTCGGTTTTGTTGCTGTGGTCGACAGCCAAGTTCGTAAATTTTCAACAAACGTTTTTTTTTTCAGCTTCTGACCTTTACTAATTTCTAGTTCTGAATTTGTAAGATTTACACTTTTCATACGTACCAAATCACTGCTATATCATTGCAGTTTTAAATTTCGCTCATTAAATGAATAAGTGTTGTCTAATCAGCTTTATTCGAGTATAATTCGTTATATCACAATTATATACTCGTAAATCTGGAAAGGGGTTATGCTGAGTCATAATGGATGCCTCTTCAGGAAATCCTCGTTGAAAATCGCAACGAATTTGGAATTTGGTTAACTGTATTTGTTTCTGCTATTCATGTGCAACGGACGATTTATTTTGAATTTCACTGATATCGGAAATGTTCTCATAAAAATTTTTAGATCTTTGCTTAACGCTAATAACTAACTCATTACTTAAAAGCAAAAAAAAAGTTTTACAGTCTTTCAAATCCCTCGGATTCAATTATGTTAAAATTCTATGTAAAATTTTTCTTTTTTTCTATATTCTATACAATTTTTTTCGATAGGATTTCTTATTTCTGGCATATAATTAAAAGGAAATTTTCTCCTGGAAAAATATTTATTCGCTGTAAAAAGCAATGATCGAAGTTCATTGATTCGTTCGTGTTAGACTCTAATATCCTTTTTCTCTTAGTTTTTTTTTCAACGAGTGTGTTTCCTGCTCCTCCTGCTCCTCTCTTCCATCCTTGGTTCTTTCGGTGGCATGAACGATTAAATTCATTTTTCAACTTGTAATACAAGCATAAATTGCTCACATCCATGGCTCCAACTCTTCTCGCTTTTAATTCTTTTCTGGTTGAACTGCAATAAATTTTATGAACAATGCTATGTTAGATTTGGGATTTATGGAAATGAAGCAGTAAGATAAAGCTTAGTAAAAGATGCATTTTGTTATCGTGTCAATTGCTACAGTTGGTTTGCCATCAATTTTATATTCTATAATTTTTTTTTTCCACGATTTTTTAATTTTGGCATATAATTAAAATATTTCGGTGGTAAAGAACTGTTAATTTGTTGGGTTTTCCAGTAAATGATAAATTATTTTGCATCACAGCATCTTTCAATATCTGATTTATTCATTACCATTTGTTTAAGTCATATTAATTGGGTGATGCTGGCGACTCACTCGTAATTCTGTCGCCAAGTGACTTTCTGGCACAATTTATTTGCGCAAGCCAATAAAGCCAGCCTAATCAATGAACGCTCTTAGAAAAGAAAATTCTTAATATCAATATTCCTGATGATAACCAATATTATTGTACAATAATTTCCTTTCTGTATTAATCATTTATCTGTTTATAACAAAATTATTTGCCTATTCATTTGCGAAAAGGATAAGAAAATATCGATCCTATCATTCTTCTAATAACATTGACAATTTTTGGTTTGGCTGGCTGATGACTAGTAGATTGGTTACCTTCGCAGGAGAGACTGAGATAGAATTGCAGGTGTATCCACAGTATATCTCATATATTTTTAACTGGCAGCTTTATTCCTATCATGGGATAAGAATCGAACAATCGAACTCGTGAAGTTTAATAGAAGCTACATATCATACATCTATTCAATTGAGGAAAAAATGCATACATCTTGTTCTGCTATTTCAATATCATGGGACTATTTATATCTTGCATTTTTATCCTATTTTTAAGTGGATCGATTCAGAGATTTCGAAGGATTTCATACCATGAAATAAACAAAATAATTTGCCAACCTCCAAAAATTTGGCAAAAACTTAAGTTCTATCTAATAAAAACTAAGGAAAATTTTTTTAGTGGCCTGATTTTGAATTAAAACAATCGATGCTTCGCCATAATAGGAGTTGCGAATCAAAAATAAGAAGGAAAATTAACGAGTCACACATAAATAAAAGTAAGTTTCGCTTCAATGGCAAGAATTTTCTATGAGAAAATTTATTATTTGATGAGATTTTATGAGTGCATTCAATATTTTAATTATGGAATCAGTAAAAAAATATCCAATAAATCATAGGGATTTATATACATCAATTTTAGCAAGTGTTTTTCGCTTACGAATTGGTAATCGGTCCTTTCTCTTGAATCCGAATGAATTCTTTAATCGGGAAGACCAATCGCGTTTAGTGGCTCTAGCTAAAGCTGATCATCATAATCGCTTAAAAATTTCTGACGATTATTTATCTGATACTGAAGAATATTACTTCGAACGCAACACTTCAGTTGCTAGTCCAATTATAGACTACTATATAACGGGTAAATTTTAAGTACCCTTGATCAAGAAACTGATAAATCAAACTCGAAATCATGAAAGCTATTCATTAGATGAGTGAATTTCATATCAAATTAGGTGATCTTTAATGGTTAAAGCTTCATTCTGGCTTTAAATGATTTTGGTAATCCACCCACATTCTTGTCAAAAATCTAATATGATGACTGCAATAGAAGAAATCAGATAACTTGAAGGAATTTTGCACACACCTCTAAACATTTGCCCTATACGATTTAAGGAAGAATTGGACTATTGGAACATTGGACTTGATCAGGTGGGTCATTTAACTAATCATTTAACTAATCGAATAAATTCTTTTAGAAATTCGCTTGTTGCCTCGGAAAGACTAATTTTAGTGTTTTATTAATTATTATTTTCTAAATATCTTCATAAAGTTCTTTCTTCTTTCGCGCTTTTTTAGCAGAAAATTTTTTCAATTTTTTGCCTTTTGCATCGCTAAAATGAACCATATTTTTCTTAATGAATGATGATTCGAGCCACAAGAATGGTTGATCAAAACATATCATCTTTGGTGCTGTGAATTGAAAATTTTGGATTTTACCTGCTTTTACTATTAGTGAGAGTTCCTGGTGATCTAAAACAGTGGTTCTCAATGAGACCATGCAACACTTCAGAGAAGTTGCTAAAAAAAACTTGAAAAAAATGGAGAGATACGGAGTTATATGGGAGATCGCGCCAGGTTATGAAAAACAATATAAAAATTTGTTTTATTTTCTATTTTGAAAATTAATTCTAAGTGTTGTGTAAAAGTCCTAATTGAAAATCCTATGACAGTGAGGAATATAGATGAGAAAAACGGGAAAAAGGAGTGGTGATAAAAGGAGAAAGCTTCGATTGTATTTAACGAATTTCCAGAGAAATATACAATAATGGCTTCATCACAAAATTTCGTCCAAGGCAATATATTTTGAATTTAGGATTAAGTTTATTTTTAATAGGACATTTTTTTGTGTAATTTTTTCCACTTTATTTTTCAGTTTTTCGTTTTTTGGCTTTTTTTGAGATGCATAAATTTTTTATTTCAAATGAATCAATTTTTTCAAAGAATGAGACAATACTTATTGATTAAAAAGCGAAGTCCTTTATTTGCAGTTATCATTTTCGAGCCACCAATCCAATTCTTACTTACCCTCCTGTAAAAATGAAATAAAGGGAGCCATAAGGCAAAAATATTGAAAATCACTAATCTGAACAAGCATTTTATCAATTTTCAGCGTAAGAAGTACATATAAGTGTTTCTCTTAGTGCATATAAGAAATTACTGCTGCTTTAGACAATTAGAACTTGCCATTTTTTAATATCCTATGCAATATTTTAACTGAAAAACTTTTGCACAAGCTACTTCTGCAAAGGATGTGGGTTTATCTCTTATCTCTGCTGCAGATATCTCCTTGTTGCGCAATGTTCATTGGATTTCACAGATCTAAATCAATGAAGGAAATTGGAGATCCTTTAGCAGGGGTAAGCTATTTATTTTTTATTCACCTTTCATTCGAAATATATCTTTTCACCAGTGAGTGAAAAATGACGTCTCTAAAGCTACAACTGATAATGAAACACTGTAAGTTAGATTTTTCGACAAACTAGACACTTTACAAAAATTAATTAAGATTTATGTCTAAGATTTCATTAGCTAGTTCATCTACATTAGAAGTTGACCAGAGAAAAACAACGGTTTAACATTTACTCAGTACTATTGCAGTGCCAAATGGAACGGGTTAGACGTTTTTTGTGGAATATTATGGAAACTCCTCATTCTTCAATTATCGCTAAATTTTTTGCAGCATTGTCCTTAATATTTATTCTTACTTCAGTAATAGGTTTTCGCTTCAATACTTAATTTTATGTTTATACAGCTATGTCAGAATCATCCAGTTATTCCTTTTATTTCAGAATTAACCAAAATGGGATTGATCCCGGGGCTTTACTCCAAGTAGGAGACTAAACCAAAACAAAGGCTATTCTAGTGGCATCTATGCTTATATCACCAATTGAAAAATTTTTTGGCAAAGTTCTCCTGACTCGATAAGCCAGTAGAGCGAGTAATCAGCAATGGTCACCCAAATGGTCACATATCTTATAGATCTTAATCTTATAGATTAAGTTTGTTGTATTTTAAAATCGGTGAAAAATATTGGTATGAAATTATGCAAAAATCGAAAAAACACCAGATATAGAATTTAAGGATTAGAACGATTTAGTTAGTAATGCCTTAGACCTACCAAATATTTAAACTGGTATTGTTTGAAATTTTTCATTACCAAATTTTTAGGACTTGTTGTAGGCACTATGCCTGAGTTCCAGCAAGATGCACATAATGCTTCATTGTACCATTTGATGCATCGTTATAATCAAAATGGTGATACTAGTTCGAAATTCGATTCATCAGATGATTTCAAAAAAAAATTTCCTTCATTTATTTACCGTGCAACAGATAATCCTGCAACTTTTATCGTTGTTATTGAATATATATGTATGGCCTGGTTTACAATGGATTATTTAGTGAGGTTAATTTTTTATCACCTATTCCATTTTTTCACAACATTTACAATAGTGAGCATTCGGTAGTGAGTAATATTACTGAAAGTAAAAAAGTGGAATAAATTGGAAATAAGTCTTGTTGTACCATTTTGTCTCTGAGCGAATGGCCGTCTTAGTTGATTCAAATTTTTGTTTGATTTTATGATCCATATTTCTTAAATTTCAATTCTATGTATTTCTTATTATTCTTATTTGATTTGATATATCGTGAACCAAGTTGATGATACAAATCTCGTTGAACCACGATATAATTTCATTTGGCAAGAATGCTTTGTATTATTTTACAAATTTTAATGTTTTTGAAGATTGGCAATATCGCCTCGAAAAATTCATTTTTTTACCGATTATTTGAATATGATTGACTTAAGCGCAATAATTCCTTTTTATATAGAAATTTTCTCCAAAATACTTGGGACCGAAGTAGAAAATTTGAAACAAATCGCTGGTAACTTTTGCAGTTGCTTTCTTTATTATTAATTATTTGAATTCTTTAAAGAACTTATCGTTTGGATTTTAATAAAAATACGAAGTGTCATAAAATGCAAGCTTTTTTAGGTGCATTGTTATTTGCCAAGATTATGCGAGTATTACGCATAATGAGGGTATTCAAGTTAGCAAGGTACAGCAGTGGATTACAAGTATGTTGTAATGGTTATAAACTCTTTCTCTTTATAAACTAATGAATAGATCAATCTTATTAGGAAGTTTTCAGATTTTTGGTAACACACTTCTTTACTCGGCACCTGAATTAACAATGTTAAGCATGTTTCTCATAACTGGTATTATATTTTTTTCAACTGTAATGTACATGTTAGAAAAAGATGAAACTGATACTTATTTCAACAGTATTCCTGCCGCATGTTGGTGGTGTATGTAGGTTTTTCCATATAATAGTTGATTTTGGTCTTTTTTCTAATATTTCTTTTTATAATGGGAAAATTTTCAAATAAATAGATTTCCTAATCCGAAATCAGGGAAGTATTAAACGGGTAATTTTGTTTTCTAATTTCACGAAATTATGAAGCTATTTTAGAGTAACTATGACCACGATTGGTTATGGCGATACATTACCTCTTACAACAGGTCTTTTTGTTTGTTTTTATTTTTACAATTATTTTAAAATTATACAAATCGCACTAAGAAAGATTGGTTTAATTCGACATTTGGCGAAATGAATAAAAGGGTTTGTGCTAGAACAGAAATTCTCAATATTTTTCGTGTTTCGACTTCATACAAAAGAAAAATTTTGCTTATCGATCCCTATAAAAGTATAAATCCCTATAAATATATCCAAATATTTATTCCGAACCCTCTTTAGAACATTTATGTTATTTATGCAATTTATGAAAATTTTTCAAGTAAACTAATAAAATAAAGTTTTTAAGATGGTAACTAAATAAATTTTTTGAAATGTTTAAATTTTTATCCAAGAAAAATTTTGCATGTTAATAAGGAAAACTTTTGAATGCGTGCTCACCTAGTTGAAACTAACTTCCAACTCCTCGAGGTCCACTGAATAACGTGCACAGAAAGTGGAACGATCCACTCCACGTCTGTATTGACCTCGAGACTTCCTACCATGCGATAATTTTCTTTATCAATAATATCACTATACATCCTGCGACCAATGTTCTAATTACATATACCTCACTGCAGAAGACTGGACCTCAAACTTAGGTCATAAAACCTTTTATTATCGAGATTATACAAAACACCACATTACTACAGTTAACATAATTCCATCCCTTAATTGGTGCAGAAAATGCAATGAAATGGAACATTTTAGGGAATGTGGGTTATGTTGAGCCACGCAGACATGGATACGGCAACGCTAGCATCGCCGCATTCCCAAATGACTAGATGTGGTACGTAAGGCTCTTACTGTGCGGAAGGAAGATTTTTGACCGACTTCTTTAAACATTGGCATCTCTGTCTGAAGAAGAGGCCGTGTTACTAAAAATCGGCCCAGATTTGATTTCGCCTAAACCATTCGGCGACTAACAGAAGCAACATTGTCCTTTTGGGAACTCTCATGCTAGATTCATCATCATCTATCAGCATTTAGCGTTTCTAGTCTCTTCCAGTGGTTAGGATGCGGGAGTCACTTGAGGATAAGAGTGCATATAGATCATCCATCCTAGCATTGTCGAATGTACTTTTAGTGATAAATTTAATCTCGTCAAGAAGAAGAATCCGAACTCATGATGCCTGACCACAGTCGAAGCAACATACATGTTGGAAAAAATCGAAAGAATTCATTTAAAAAAATCAATCTTTACAATAATGAATCAGCTACTTAATATATTCAATCCTACAAAATTCACATCTGTTAGCTAATTTAAAAAAAAAAACTACTTTGTTTACAAATTTTGGATACGCTATACCCTTAAAAAGAAAAAATAATTTCTATACAATTTTTATTTGATTTGCGCATTGAACATTGTAAGCTCAACGCAGATATAGGAAAAAAATAAGCTCATAGAATCAGTTTGAACGGTGCTTAAAAAAAACGATAAGCTGGAACTTCGTCCAATTTTTTCTCTGAAAAAAAAGAAAACAAAAAATTTTTATGATCTAAGCAATTTTCTTTAAAATGTGCTATTAAAATCGTTAAATAAATATGGTGAAATTTTTTTAAAAATGCATTATATGCAAATGCATTTGTTATAGGATTTCGCTGATTGATTATATATATATACAATGTTAGTGCAAATATAAAAGAATTGGGTCACAAGTGGAGATAGTTAAAGAATTTTATAGAAAATTCCTGTTATTTCTTATTTCAGTTCGAACTATTTGTTGAAAATCCCACTCGAATTAAGCTAATGATTCATATGAGCAAATAATGTGGTGATTTGTGAATTGCATAAGTTTCTCAGAACTGTTTCTCTATTCTTTAAATTTGGCAGTACTTATCTTGGAATGAATTCATTTAATGAAAGTTTAAAAATATGACATTGCTTGTACTGTTGATATAACGAATTTATAAATTTACAGCTGGAAAGATCACAGCAATTGCTGCAAGTATCTCGGGAATCATTGTACTCGCATTTCCAATATCAATGATTGTTGACAAATTTGCGGCGGCGCAAGAATACGTTTTAATTCGACAGCAATTCGAAATGAGTGGTAATAGGAAAAAATGAGGATGTCGGCCTATGAGTATGCGTGCATATCTGATTTTTTCGAATAAATTTCTTGGCGATTTTGTAAAATATTAGAATATCTTATAAAGTTTACTGTATACTTTTAAACTAAAAAATTAAACAAACATGTGAAGCTTTTTCAAAGCAAATTCATTAATAAAATAAAACAAATGTTCTAATCGAGCAAAAAGTGTGAAATGCCAGATAAAAAAGCAACGTGAGCAATGTAAGATGCACAAAAATATATCGTTTGCAACCAAAAAATATTGACAGCGATCAAAGTTCTAGATTCTTGGTCGAATCAGTCAGCAGAAAATCGAAATAGCTTTAGCGGATTTCAAAAAATTAATTTAATTTAAATTTAATTTCTAAAAATTTAAGCTTGCATCAGCTGCTTTCTTTTTAATTGCTTTCTAGCAGCACTAAACATTTAAGATCTTCCCAGAGAGTCTATTGAAGGTAGATGTCTTCAGCACTCCAGCATCACTCGGATTTCGCTTTTAAAAGCAAATTTTCTCTCATCAAGGACTAGGAATCGAACCTATTATGGCTAGATCTCAATTAAAATATTTGATCGTCATGCTTCTTCATTACTTTATGTATCAATATCAATACAGTTAGTTCTATTTATATTGACTGCGACTCAAAAAATTTATAAAGCATCTTTATCAAAACCAACTCATGCTCATCAAGTTTTCTTATATAACTCTTGACTCTGAACGACTGTAATCAACTGCGATATAAAGTTAAAGTTAAGTTAGGAGGTAGAATTTGTAAAGTTTAAAATAATTTGAAACAAGTGAAAAAAAGCTATAATCAAAATTCCCTTGAAAAGGCAATTCGTTAATCATTGCAACACTTGCAGCATAATGAATAAAAGACCAAGGAAATGTTCCACTGTTAAACAACTGGAAGTTTCACTGACAATACAAGTCTTAGAAATATAAAAGAAATATATCGCTGAGCGGAATGTTTTCCATTTATTATTGCTCAATTCACGAATACAACATTGCTGAAATTTTAGATTTTGAGACGTGAACAGTTTTCATTGACAGTTTGTTTTATTGACGACTGATATATAATGCAATTCAAAGCAATCCTGTTATCATACTTTAGAAATTTTACGGTTGGTTCTTAAAAATGATACTTCATCTTCTTCTGATCTCATGGTCTGTGATATGAGCATGTAAAGCTTTATCTTTTAAAAGACTTGATTTTTCCCACTTTTCCTTTTTTTTCGTTTGATCTGATATTTTATTTACTTTTTATGATTGAAAACAAAAATTTTAAAAAGATTACAATTACAATTGCGGATCCTCCAATTATAGTGCTATATAGCTTCAACGTAGATAAGACGAGAAGTAATTTCAAGCTAGTTTTGTAACAGTAATCATTCAGAGGAAGTAACAGTAATCATTCAGAGAACTTTGTATAAACGATTTAAATTTATTTTTCCAAAAAACAGATGATATATACAACAAAATAAAATAAATACGATTTTCATAATTTTATCAAATGCTAAATTATTAGAAATAACGATTCCAATTCTTTAAGGTATACTGAGAACCAGTTAATCAGACTTATTCTAATTTAAAAACTTCTTCGGATGGAAATAAATAGATAGTAAAAGTGCTTAACAAATCTTAATTATTCACAAAGCTACTCGAAGCGATGCCTTATTTTGTTCAGCTGATCTCCATTGCTGTGATAATTCAATCATCAATAAGTTCTATACCAGGAGGCTTTATATCTTTGCCATTAACGGACAGTGACCCAGAAATTATGGTTTAAATTTTTAAGTATTTTTATTATTGTATATTGCAATTTCCTTTACTTCATCTGACATTCTTCTTTTAGATCCTTCATTTCCAGGTTTTTCAAACAGTTTTCAGTCCTTTACTCGTTTTCTTTCAATTTCTCATTAAACTAGCTATATATTATTTGCTATATTTTGTATAGCAAATATTAGCTATATTTTATCATAAGGAATAGAGTTTTTTTTCTTAAAATTTTTATTTTTTAAATTTTCTTTAAATTTCTCTTTTTTTAAATTTAATTATCTCTATTTTTTAAGGAGTAAACCTTTCATGGTATCAAAAATCCAGGTGGCTGCTTAGAACCGACCTGTATCCCTATCCCCAAGTGATTCTACGGTGTAAGGGTCTCTTTGACGCAACGACCTCGTCTTCCGACGCGTATGATATTTTTGACCCGGAGGTGCATGCGATAAATATACGATCCGGACGTAATAATAATAATAAAATAATTCAAAGACACAAGCAGAATTTGCTCGCGAACCGGGATAATTACTCAAAATCCGTCAAGGAGACGAGAATCTATCTATTAACACTTTGTAGGTGCGACGAGGCGCTGGCTCCAGTTGCTTGGAATGACAGAGCGCTTATGGACTTTGCAAGCCAAACGATCACTGTCCACACGCTTTCTAATGTCGTGTGGATGTGGCTTGTTTGTCGGAAATCCGTCTTTCTCATGTCGGCTCCAAATCTGATTCCGAGCAAAGACATCATATCACAATGATATTTTGGATAATTCAAGGCGAAATAGCGTAGCGATTACCATATCTGAAAAGGCTTGATTCACTCTGATTGAATGGAAGCCAGTAAATGATCACACGGCCTACGCGCTTTCAAAGGAAAGTTCTGCAATATTTCAGTTATCAGTGTATATGCTCCAATTTTATGACCGCGATGAGAATAAGTTTTATGCGGAGCTATTAATAATATCTCTATCGAGGGGGGACATGGTCATAATCGGAGGAGACTGGAATCCGCGCACAGATCATAATGCCATTACGATGAATTCGGTAATTGGCAAATATGGCATCGGGATCTAGTGCACTTTCTTCGTTTTGAAGAACAGCATGAATTCTTTGTTGCTAATGCTTCCGGTATCGGAGAAGATATGTAGTCACGTGGAACTTTCCGGATAACCAATGTTTCAATCAGATTAATTATATATTGGTGAGTCACCGTTGGAAAAATTCCGTGCTTGATGGTCGTTTCTATTAGGGCACTGAAACTGGTAACCGTCATGGACCAGACCATGTTCTGGTTCGAGCAAGATTCGCATAAAACGTAAGAAACAATGTATCCCAAGATCTTTCAACTATCTCAAATTAATCTCAAAGATGCGAAAGCATAAGCGCATTTCAAACCCTATTATTGAAACAGTGAAATAAATGTTAATGATATCTCTGGAATAGCGGATGAATACTCGTCCCAACTATGACATGCTTACAAAAGTCAGCCACTTCCATACTAGGGTATACTAGTAGAAAAGCGCTGGATGTCGGAAGCAACTATCCAACTGTCTGAAAAAAGCTGCCAAAACCCGAATGTCAGGAGATCCTGACTATCGGGTACTTTAGACAGCAGCATGGCGGGATCGAAATCGCTATTGGAGCAATATGGTTTTGAGAATGGAGGCGGTCACTCGGATAGGTGATAATAGGAAATTATATCGCCTTCTTCACAAAGCAACTATAACTGGAGAGGAGGTCAGTGAAATGATGAAATCATGATTGTATCCATCTTCGTTCAAATATCACCTGAATTAATAATATTATCACAGAACGTTGCTTTCACTGGTTAGGGCACATTCTCCGTCGTCCATCACAGGAGTTGATGCGTATTTCGTTATTTGCTAAACCGTGTGATGGTTGGCGTCAAAAGCAAGGAAAGCCAATGAAGACTTGGTCTGATAAAATCAAGAAAGATTTTGAACGTATACAGGGACCAGGGACTGATACATGGACTTAGACGATGGAAAATGGAATGGTCCCTTCTATTACTGTCAGCGATAGCGTCGGACCGAACAGCTTGAAGACATTACTCTCTTAGGCAGCCGAACCAGCCTAACCAGTTATGATGAGAGCTGTTAGAAGGGACAGAATACTCTGTGGGTTAGTGCTCAATTCGGAGTGCCTATGCCTATGAGGTTCTATTCCAGCAGGAGTAAACTTGTTCAAAAATGCGATTCACCTGTACTTCTATCGCTAAGGGATTCTCTAACATATTTGTCCACTGCGACAAGTCAGCGGAGCATATTTAGCCAGTAATGGTGAGGATTTTTTGAAAAAAATGTTATTTGGATGCATGTTTTTTTATGATTTATTGACTTATCCACCAACTTGTTTTTAATTTTTCCGCGAAGCAGTATAGTACGCTATGCAAATGAAATGATCAGCGGATATTATTAATATTATTATGAAATTCTAGCATTCAACAACCTTAGAATGTTAAAATCGTACTACTATTTTAAAATCTATGCATGGGGTTCCTCGAGATTTTATCGGCAATTTGTCAGATTTGTTGACTGGTGTATTTCGAAAAGTTTCTAGTCAGAATTGATTTATTAACGTGTCGTTGTTTGTAAGTGAACAGAATATCTTTATACAAATGTAAACGTGTAAAATAACACGATGAATGCGAAAATAACTCCAAAAAGTTTCGCGTAAAGGGCATAGTAAGGTTTAAGTAAGCAGATCGGCCAGTGAAAAATATTTGGATGAAAATGTTCAAAATGATTTTAAAGCAGTTTTTGCCAAACTTACTATTCAATAAACGAAATGTTGGAAAAAGTAAAATAAAAAGCCATCTGATTTCAAAAAGTTTCGATGACCAAATAATATAGGTATAAGAACATTTTGAAGCAACTGCTTCGCTCATAATTATCAAAAAATTATCAAAAAAATTAAAAAATTATGCCAATAAAACTGTCGAGAAGATCAATCAAATGACTAATAGTCCATTATATACGAAATTAATCAGAATCCAAGAGGCCAAATCTCAAATAGTTGCTGGAACAAGATATGTGATTTTGGTCGGGTCTACTTGCAAGAAGGTTAATGTTCATAATTTATCATAAATTTATTGACTACACAACGATAATAATATAGCATGCGGTAAGTGTACAAATAATTGAAATTGATGCAAATTTTTAACAGGTAAATATGGCAAATGATAAAGATTACTATCGATTTGGTAATGATTTAATTCCTTTAATAGCTCCATGTTCAAGAGATCCAACTAGCGAAAGGGAAATCAGATATAATACAATTATTAAAAGAACAACCATAATAATAATGAAAATTGTGTGGCTTAATGGAAAGATAGTGGTCAACGTGAACCGATAATTGATCGAGTTCGAAATTCCGACCGACTTCGTCGAGCGGTAGCGTCCTCTCCAATGGCGGAAGCAGTGGCTCAGTGGCTTGCTTATTTTGGAATGCAGATGCTGGAGTTCTACCCCACTGTAAGAGTAAATCTCCACTTCAAAATCTGGGTGATGCTGGCAACACATTTTATTTATATCCTCAAGTGACTCCCTGATAAGATCTATTTGATTCGATAAACCAGCGCAGTGGGTTAACAATGGTGAACACCCTCAGAGAAAACAAAACAAAGTGGGCATTTAAATAAGATATTTTTTAAATGAAACATTTTTTTAGGAAGCAAAAGGTCAGCAAAATTGCACAGTAAACACAAATAAGGCATCTGAGTTGTAAATATTATTTGTGAGCTTCCTGCGCCACAAATGTTTTACCTACCTTAAGCTTAATTATTTCAGAAATTCGAAATAATAGTGGTGGTTCAACCTTGGCTGAACAACGAAGAGATTCAGTTAAAAAAACTTTATTGAAGATTTCTCTTTTCTTATCCTCATTATAATTCAAATCCATAAAGAAATAAAAAAGTTTATAATCGAGATTGCGAAACTTTGCTATGAAAAAACCGCATAATTATAAAAATGCTGTACTTATATATTTTAATGGAATAGGTGACAGAAGATAGTTTCCAATAGGGCAACAAACTTCAAATTTCTGCAGCCTTGGTGAAAGCAAACCTACCACCAAAAATGAATTGTGGGCTGTCGCATGTGTACTTCTGTCTATAAAGTGACACTCAGCGAAGATTTGCAAAGATAAAATACAATAAGAGCACCATAACTGCAAATATTGCCAGTAAGTCAACAGTTGATGACCTCATTAAAATTATTATCATGACTTCTGTGGCCTATGCGTGCGAAAAAAAATTTTCTGTGCTAATAAATAAGAAAATACGAAAAAAAGTGAATAATTAGCAATTTTCATAGAGCTCATTATTTATATTAACCACTGTAATAATTTCTTAAAACTTTTCATGCTATGCGACTCACAGAGAATTATTATAAACAATGAAATTCATTTTAATAAAAACTCTTATAACCAGTAAACATTAAAGTGATTGGTACGAGAAATATTAAAACAAGACTAAAATAATTCTCGCGTCCTTTTATGTCCAACTTTTACGATTATAACCAACCGTCAGCAGTAACAGTCCGTGACCGACCTTATACTTATATTGTTTTAATTCCAGGCCGAAGGAGTGATCCTAATGCCAAACCAGAAAACGTGCATTTCTCCCTTCCCTTTTAAGTTTATATTTCCATTTTAGTTTGGTCACCAAATTGTTTTTAAACAGTAAAAGATCCAAGAATCTTATTGGTAACCTTTGACAATATATTGCATAGAATAAAAGTCCCTAAGAATTTTATAAATCTTCTACCTCGATAATTTCATCAATTATCACGAAATCACGAAATTATCTCTCTGCTTGAATGAGAGTAAATTAAAATAAAATCCGAATGGCTGCTGCGAACTCCTCCATCTTCCACGTCTTCCATATCTAAGAGATTTATTGACGAACGGGTCAAGCAAATCGCAAATGGCATCCGCATCTCCAATATGCTGATGATTATCCACTTTGCTGATATTACAACACATGCTAGAATCGGTGTCGGCAGCAGCGAAAACTTTCCTCCAAATCTACATAAGTAAAACGAAAACCTTTTCCTTATATACCAGGTGTTGATAAGATCGCAATTCAAATAAATTCATCAGTAATAGAAGGATTTTTGACATTTTGGATCCACTTTAATACTTAGTGACCAGGCGACGTTCGAGCTGCAGTTGAAGGTGCGTTCTTTCGTCTTACGAAATCTCTCTGGAATCTCCACGAATGAAACAGTCTCAAAACAAGTTTTTTTCCCTGTTGCTCCCTGCCGATGTTATACGCCAACCCCCCCCCCCCCCCCCCCCCCCCCCCCCCCCCCCCCCCCCCCCCCCCACTTTCCCCCTTCCTCCTCTACTTCATTTAGCATATTGTTTTAAACCTCTCTAACGATTACTTCGTACATTTTTTAACTTATATGTAGAACGAGTCCGCAAAGTCCGCAATTACTCTTTTTTGAAAATGTCTAAATGTCAGCTTCGACCAGTTTGATCATATTTATGGCGATGTTAGAAGAAGAAGAAAAGGGGATTATTTTCGATAAAAATGTTTATCTATTTTTATATTTTTTAAAAAATTAAATTTTATAATTTTCCAGTTTTATTGATTCCCAAAAAACGTTTGCATGGATGAAAATAACGTTGACGAAGGTGAAAAAAATAAATTTTTTGCTTTCACTGACGAATGTAAAGCATTAGTTTCGCAGGTTTGTCTTCATTTTTTTTCTAATTTATTTATTTATTTGTTAAAATAGCTTTTTATTTTTACTTATCTGACCTGCGACGGTTGAGACTTTTGAGCGAATGACTAAAGAGACCAAATTGCTTTGTTTTCAAAAGGATCCGCTAGCTTTCCTCAGGTTTTAAATCGTCGCTCACCGAAGTCGCAAAAAATTCGGCCATCCGTTCATCGGCTGTTCCTCAGAACTATCGGTTCATTTCATATTTTAGATACCATCGACGTTTTTTTTGGGTACGACGAATGTTGGACTCACTTGCTTCGATGTTGGCTTAAATTACATTGTTATTGGTAGTAACTGTGGTGCGTTATTCCTTTACAATCGGCGGCTGAATAGAGATGCAGCACCGTTTGTTTCTTTTCTTCATATTCTTTTGGCGCTGAACATCTCTGGTTTGGTTGACTATTAGAATGGGATCTTCTCCCTTGAGTCTCTTAAGCATTGAATTACAGATGGATCACAAGCACCATCCTATTTCTGTTGAGGGACTGGAGTAGGACCTGTGATGAAATGACTTTAGTTTAAGCAAAGTCGATTCGACCATAGTGTCAAAGTCTTATCGACCATTTGATTGTTTCAACATATTGTTTTAATATATTTAAATCATTTATATTTAAACGAAATAACATAGAGAATTTTATATTTAGTCCTATTATTTTGAATAATATTTTATTTTTTATTTACTTGATATTATTTTTTATTAAGTTTTGGTGTTATATGAAATTAAACAACATTCAGATTAAGAACGAATTACGATGAAGTAGTGTCTTGCGTAAAGCTATTTTCCGCACATGTGGATTTTCTTGCAGTTGGACACAATTCTGGACGCTTTGTTCTTATTCGTTTTCCTTCACTGCATCCCCATTCCAGGCGCAAGGTTTCTTCTTTTTTCCTGTGTATAATTATCACATCTATCTTACGCTTCAAGAAAGAATCTTTTGCATGCTCCTGAAAAATCTATATTTTTCATTTGCACTTCAAAAATATGATAGGTCTTGAATTTTCTTGCACCATTTCTCACTTTTTTGAGTAGAAAATTGAGTAAGAAAATTGCCTTCAATTTTTTAAATGAATGTTTTGTCTTTTCTGGATTAATAATGGATTAATAAGACCTAATCATGTTCTTCATTTTAAAATCTTGAATTATTTTAATTTGCATTTTTTCATGTCCCATGGTTATCAATTTATATTATTCAGTATATTTCTTTTTTCAAGTAGCTTAATTGGCTGAAATTTTAGTTGGAACAGTCTGTACAATTGTGCCAACACAAAGGATATAAAATTACTTGTTTGGAATGGAATCAGGATGGAACAAAGGTAGTCTCTGCAGATATGGGGGGTAATGTTCTTGTCACCTCGGTCGATTTTGACACTGCAAGTTTTTAATTTTAATTTTAATGTTTAATACTGATAATTTACATGGTTATTGGTTTTATACGGTTTTTACTGAATTTAATTTAAATTTTTCTGATTATTTCACTAAAAAATTTTTAATTTTTTAAATTTTATTTGATAAATGGATATCTGTTGGTGGCGCTTTTTTTTTCTTTACCCAATAATATTGTGGTTGAATTGATCATTGAAAAATTTATTAATTTTTGGAATTTCTGGACAATGTAATCTATTCAGGACTTTTCAGAACAATTTTATATCGCGTTTATTCCACACTTATTCATTACCTGTCGATAATTTTATATGCTGTAATAATTATGTTGCTGTCAGAACATCAAAATTTATATCGATCTTTGATATTTTCAAGATGAAATTATTGCATAAAATTACAACTCTGCCTTCAGTAAAAAAGTATATTTTTTGGCACTTGCATCTTCTAAAATTGTTTTATTAAATAATTGTTCGCTCAGTTTTGAGGACATCGGCATGCTATTTGTTTACAAGGATTGTACTGCATCTCTCATTCTTTCTTCGAATGCTTGCTTACATCTTATCGATATTATTGATGGTCGAATCATTTTCACTCGTGATCTCGACGAAGTAAGTTGATCTCACATATTTTAGCTTTTATTTCTCAATATTTTGTGATTTTGTGTTTTCTTATTCTTTTCAGTTATGTATTTTTCGGAAATTTTCAGACTAAAATGCAGCCCAATAATGTTGAACATCTCTGGTTAGTTATGCTTGGTTAACTGTAAAGTTTTTGCATTAAGGTAATTATTACTGAATAATTACAGTTAAATCGAATTGTTAACTCTGGAGGATTTGCTTTGTTTTATTTTTCAGTAGAAATGAATTATTGTTGAATTCTCTTGAAATATTATCCAACAAGCTGTTTAAAATTGGTAGCAATTATTTGTTATACATTAGAAAAACAAAGTTACTCTTATTCACAAATGATTCGGAACTTCGACTCATCGTTTCTGAGGAGATCAGTGAGAAATTAGCTTCATCAGAGGTTTATTTTTATCCGATTATAAGAGATAATTATTCGTAGATTATGAGCTATTAAAAATTTTTTTCCGTTTTTTTCGCTTTTTAGATCTTAAATATTGCGATCGATTCTGATCCGTATAACGCAACATTCTTCTTCTTAACAGAGGATCGACGAATTTTTCGTATTTCATCTATAAAAGCTCCTGATTCTCTCACACGTGCTAGTGGTATAGCTTTCTTGAAATATTTAAAAAATAATTCTTTGCTCCATCATTGGTCGAATTTTCTTTTTTCGCTTTTTTGTCATATAGTTTTTCTAAAGAACAAATAGGCGAAACTTTTGAAGAATGTGAAAAATGTGCTAGATTAAGTGCTGTAAACTTTCGAAAATCCTTGCACAGTTTTTCTCTTTATGGTCAAATAGTAAACCGTTGAAGGTTAATATATAGAAAAATTTTTGTAAAAGGCTTAAAAGGCTATACTTATTTGTCGTAGTATTTGGTAATTTGGTAACATATTTTTAATTTTTTATTTAAAAGATTGTGAGGTACTGTCGTAATAAATCATTGTTTTTTAATTGGTTTTATTATTTTAAGAAATAGCACAGGATGATAGTGTTTGGGCTCTTTTGTCTTCATTGCAGAAGACAACGAAACTTTTGCCATATGCACCAACGAATGCAATTTTGAAGCGTTTGAAACCATCTGCAGATTCTGCTCTACTGCCTTTACGAAACCTTCAGAAAACTATTCCTGTATTTAATAACATTAGGAAATCTGCAGAATTAATTAACTCAAGAGAGATAAGGTGTCGCTAATTTTTTTTTTAATTTCATTGTATAATTACAGTATTGATATATATATATATATATATATATATATATATATATATATATAAAATATATAGTAAATAAATTAATTAATTAGTTGAATTAATAAATAGCCGAATGAATTGTTGAATGAATTTAAATTCTAGTAAAGGTGCAACCGATAGTTTAGCAAAGCCTGTTGAGGCTGAGATTTTGGCATCACTGGAAGAATCAGATATTTCAAGAAATGATCGATTTGACAAGGTCAAAAGTATGCTCTTTTGATACAAGTTTATAAAATAAGTCATAAAAAACTAAGGGCCATTCAGTGCATTTTTGCATTTTGTCTTTCAGTACCAAATGGTAATGAATTATTTCTGAATTCAAAGCAAGATGTGGAAATTAAGTATAGTGGCAACAATCACTGGTTAAATGATTTGGCACAAAAAATTTTGGATGCATTGGGCACTGTGGATAATAATGTGACTTTTTGATTTTCATTTATTTGTTGTATTATCTTTTTTATGCAAAATCATTTATGGTGTTTTCAGGTAAGTGATGGAATCATCTCACTGCCTCGGCCGGAAATTGGAGATTCTTCTTTCACCGAGGGTTCAATAACCAATCAAGATGCACTCGAAATAAATGAATCTGTTGAAACAGTTGCTGTAAACCGAACTGTTAATGCAATGAACAGAAAATTCAAAATCAATATGCAATCGGATGACGAAAATAACATATACTCATCGAATGTTTCCTTAAATATGATTGACGATCTCTCTCCACTCGAAGAATGTGTTCTGGATGTTATTAAAAAAAGTTTTTGTATTTCTTACGTCGCTTTTGAAATTTGAACAAAATTTTAAACAAAATTTTCAAGCTGTAGTCTTTGGTCTTATTTCATTTTTTTTTTTGCATATATTATTATCCTTTACAAGTTACGCTAAAAAACTGTTCATATTTGGCTTTACTATTGCAGCATTGACGGATGCGGAGGTAGGTTTGGTTAATTCTTCCTCACTGGGCGACATAGCAAAAGAAGCAGAAAAAGAGGCATATTCTAATTCAACAGTGGAAATCTTAGCGCCTTATCTGAACCAAAGTCTTCAACTAGTATGAATTTTTTTTTTATGTTTCAATTTCTTCAGATTTTCTTTTATGATAAATTGTCTGAAATACTTCTGTTGTCCTGCTAGGAATTATCGTTAAAACAAAGTTTAATTTTTTATTTTATGCGATGCAAAGCTGTTTACTGTGCAAAATGATTTGCTAAAGAAGTAATGCAAATAAAGTTTCTAAATATTTGGCTTGTTATTATTGCGTTATCATTTTTCATCAGTGGCTTATATTCTTATAGATTGATGTAGAACGTATAAATAATAGTCCGAGGCCATCCTTTGATCGTAATACAGCGAATAGTGCACAAGGTTGGTATTTTAAATTCCATTACCGCAATCCATTTTTATCGCTATAGTATTTATGAGATTATTTGAGATTGCATTGTTTCAGAAATTTATTACCTAAATAGATTTTAATGATAAGATGATAAGATAAATAGGTTTTGTAGCATGTAATTGCTTGGATATATTCGATAATGAAAAAGCTGTGATCGATTCTAAAATAGAAAATTTAGAGACCAGTGCATATATAAATTTAGTAACGAATGCTTTGAATTCTAACGCTCAAGATATGGTTCGTTTCTTTCTACTTTTCAGTTCTTTATTTTTCGTTTCCTGGTTTATTTATTGAAAACCAACGAAGCAGGCCATGTGTTTGTATTAATAACAATATTTAAAATAACAAATAATAAGAATTAATGACAAAATAATAATAACAAAATAAAATAAACAATTTAAAGATAAAATAAAGAGGAAATTGCAAAATAATATAATATAATACAATTCGAAATAACTATAATCGGATGGTAAAAATCGAGATTTCACACTTCTTGCATGATGTGAACTTTTTAAATAAAATTATAAATGATATTATCTATTCTTTTTTAAAGATAGTTAAGGATGAGGCGCAAGCTAAATCGTTTGGTAGTTTATTCCAGTAATTAATATTACGAATAAAAAAATCATGAGTCCTTAGTTTAGTTTTACACATAAGTTTTAGTAATTTTAGCCCATTAGTTCTTGTTGGATTTAAATTTAACCTAAAATTATAATATTTTGAACAATCTAGTTTAACATAACCATACAAAATTAAATCTTGTTTAATACGACGAACTGACAAAGAATCCAGGTTATGTTGTAGAAGTTTTATAATTAAATGGTTATTTATATGGTTTATATTCTCATTTAAAATTTTCAATTGTTCAGTTCAATTCTTGTCTTATGTTTCTAATGTATTTAACCGTTATATAAGTTTTAGGAGTTCGAAATTTTGATATATGTTATAGGATATTGAAAAGAAAGTGGAATGGTTTAGCGAAAGCATTTGTGATGACTATTCTGTAATAAACGATTCATGTGATATATGGAATGAAATGGTGCTACCTTTTCCTTGTTTATATTTTGCCGTTTCGGCGAAATATATTTTTATTTGTCATGCGAAGCGGAAAAAAAAGCCGAGATTTTTGCCCATTGCTAACATTCACCATAAAAAATGGTCGCAAATGAAATATTCGGCTGATTTTTTAGAACTAAATGGTAAGTTAATAAAATGCAAAATTTCTGTCATTTTTTTTTGCTTAAAAATTTAAGAATGTTTGAACTTTGCATTTTCTTTGAAACAATATTTTAAGATTCCGGCGAACTATTTTGGAGGATTAGTGGAGGAATCGCTTATGCGCCATCACATAGGACTGAATCTTACGATAATCATGTCAAATGGGAAGTAGTTGCTAATGAAGGAGGTGGAATAGTTGAAGTAGCGCTGACATCAAATTCTGCATGGTATATTACTAAAGATGAAACGGTGAATTTTCCATACAGAGTCTTGATGCTAAATTTATTTACTTAAGCGGCATTAGCCACATTTTTTTGTTAATAACTACAATAGAATACAGTATGTAAAGAAAATCTTTATATGACGAAAAATGAAAAATTTTAAAACTACTGTTCTCTGGCTATTTGCCGGTATTTCCACGAAGCCCTCTTACCTTCGCTGGTGTTTTTTTAGATCGAATTTTATCTTTTTGGTTCTTAGGTCAAGTCCTACCAAATTCTTTCGAAAATTTTTTCGTGTGCGGATCAAGTATTTCTTAGTTAATTATATATTTTATCTTATATTTTATATTTTTTTCATAATATTAGTTTGCTTTTTTCATTTGATAATCATTAGCATTGTTAAGTGAAAGAATTTCGATATCTTCTAACCTAGAAAAACTTATATCAAATGTTATCAAGGTATATGTTCAAATGCGTTTACCTGAAATGGGTATAATAAGTCGTTGCGAAACACCTTGGCCTGTTAAAGGCATAACGGCAAGCGATTCTGCAGTTTGGACAATAAGATCGAGTAATGGTCATTTAGTAGTGCGAGCGGGATTAAAATATTGCCCTACCGGTTACGACTGGATTGAAGCTGAGTTGGTTGAATAAAATCTATTTTTTAGTTAAATTTTTTTTATTTCTATATAACGAAGAATTGCGAGGCTTTTTTTAAAATACAGTATTTATATTTTTTGGGCGTAATCATTTGTGAATAAAATTATGAAAAGGTTACATTGAAATGCATGAATAATATTTTTGTGTGAGAGTCAGAAGAAAAAATAATCGTGACCTCAAACAGCGAAATCTCTGCCTTTATTTTGAAATTGTGACATCTTTGAAAATTTCATCAAACTCCATCAAATACCCCCTTAATACCTGCAAAACTCCACTGTTCTATTGCCATAATCCAACAATAATTTCATCTTTAATCCTTTTTTTCTGCTTTAACTTCATTTGATCTGCTTACACTTTTCCTCGATAGCAGCTACAAGCCAATCGGAGATGTTTAAGTAATGTAATGGGAATAAGAGGGAGGGAGAGAGATAGAGGAGCTAGAGGAGGAAAATGGAGGCCTAGCCAATGTGGAATCATTATAACAGTACTGGAAAGAGCCAGTTTTGAAACGTTAGGGTGTATACTCTAGTTTGAAGGTGATTCATCTGTAGTTCTTTTACTAGAGTGGCATTAAATTTAAATGGATAAAGAGTGGTTATGAATTAGATTCAAAATGATTTCGAAACGTTCTTTTCAAACTTAAAGTAATCATTTATTACTTATTTATCATTTATTTATTACACATTAAGAAATTCCTTTATAGGCCTGATGGGCCATCATTTTTGCTAAGTGTCTGCCTGTATGATCGAAGTGGCTGGGCGCTTGATACCGATGGTCATTTGTGGTTTACAAATGGCGTTAGTTTTGAAAATCCATTTGGTTCATCCTTTTCTTGGCTTCAGGTTATTATTCTGATAACTTTGGCTGTAACATATATTATAGAGTTGAATTTTTACAGGATTGTTTTTCTCAAAGCATTTCATCTTCTTTCATAATATGTTTGCTGATTAAGAGCAATTTCATAATCAAAAATAGTTTTATTATGTTGGTATATTGAAGGTTTTTTGTCCTTGGGAAGGAATATTGGAAACTTCAAATGTTCGATTCTCATGCTGCAGTATTCGCGTTTCTTCTCAAGGAGTCTTTTTATGCTTTGGTCGGAAAATTTATTGGATATCCAGCAGAACTCCTGTCTCTGGTCATCGTTTCAAACATATTGTCCCTGAAAGACTGGCGACAAATGATTATTTTGAAATGATATCAGCTGATGTTTCTGGAAATAGTGATGATGGTTGTTTTCTCGTTTAATTTCTACTGCTTTTATTTTTTTAAATTTATCTTAATGTTCTTTTCAATCTAAGAATGAAAAAAATTTTGCAAACTAGTAACCTATTTCATCATATAGTTTATCGTATTGTAATTATTGTCATTAAAAAATCAATAATTTCTAATGATATTTTTTGACATTTGATATTTTTTAGGATATATTTTATTATGCAGAAATAGTGAATTATTCATCTACCGAATGAGAACCAGCAATTTTTACTCCTTGCCGACCTTCACATTAACATTTCAAAACTCGGTAATTTGAAAATTTCATTAATATTAAATTAAATTAAAGGGTGTGTACAGAAACTAGTGGGAGCTCGACAATTCCCACTTGGAATATATCTATTTTTTAAAGCTTCTTCAGGAATCTGCTCCATGCATAGGTTTCGAAACTTCCTACCATGCGGCAGTTTTCTTGTCTACTAAAATCGCTCGTGCCAGCTTTTTTAAAAGAGCATTATAAAATATTAGCAAATCTTATAAAGGTATGGCACGTGCACCCGATGGCAAATCTGTGGGAAAGGGATAAGGCACCAGGTAGTCCAAACCCGAGAATGACGACGACGAAAACGTCGACAATGTCCCTATCCCCAGTGCTCTTTAGACCTTACCCAAAAAACTTGGGAACTTATATACGGTTTGATGAGCGGGAGAAAGGTTCATATTTGTCTTTCATTCTCTCAAAATGGAAGATATCCTTATTGTACCTCTTACTCATGAGCTACTCTGCTATTATTCTGTGATATATTCTAATATTTTTTCCACCTCTTTCTCTCTTTTCTTTCTCAATATTCTCGTTCAAGAAGAGGGACATAGCAGCCGACGTGTATGGCCTGACCATATTTCTAGTTATCTTCGCCATTCGGCGACAACGAGTTCGAATGTGAATTTTCAGTAGTGTCTGAATCAGCGATTTCTTTACGTTTAGGTGAAACAACTATCCTTCCTGAGTCATTCCGCTTATGTATTAGATTCATCTGGCTGTATTAATGTCAAAACAAATATTTGCGATGTTACACCTTATGGCGCAGAATGGAAAGTGCTTAACACTGGATCTTATGGTAAAATCAGACAATTTCCACTTTTTCATTTTTTTCGCCATATTTTTAAAATTTATTTTTATTTCAAATCAAGTAGCTTATTGTTTATTTTGTTTAAGGCTCTCCTATTATATCATTTGCCGTCAGCACCATATCTGTTTGGGTGCTGACCTCAGATTCAGTTATTTGTATGTGCTCAAATAAAAGTCTTTCATTTAAAAATGAAGAATGGAAATCAATCAGGCTTCCACCTGGGGATAATATCGACCAGGTAAGATTTAGTTATTTTTTCGATTTGTGAGGAGGATTTGAGGATTAGTTGTTGTTTTAACTCCTGTTTAATTTTATTTCATCTACTATTGTTTAGCAAAATATTTAATTAGATGATTTACGCTATTTTCTCTGTTAAGATTCGTGCTTCCTCTTCTGGTTCATATGTCTGGATATTTTCCTCAAGCACTGGACGTGCTTGGTCTAGAGCTGCAATAAGCGAGTTGTTTCCATTTGGCAAATCATGGACTGAGGTTAATTTATTAATTTCTTATTAATTTTCTTTTCTTAATTTATTTTTATATTGTTTTCACCAATTTCAGAATTTAAAAACTCTCAATTACGGCTTCTATCATTTTAAAAATTATCGTTCACTTTTCAAAAATTATTTTTCTGCATTTCATTTCATTCATTTCAGGCAAGTAATACTTCTGTTTTCGATTTGGCAGTTGGTTGTTCAGTTGTGTGGTCATTATCTTCAAATGGACAGTTACACAGATTACATGGTTTGACGCACAGTAATCCAGCTGGCAACTACTGGAAACCATCTTTTGCTAAATTAAAAGCAATTTCTATCGATCACAAAGATCGTCTATGGGCTGTCGATTATGATAATCGATTAATTTTTCATAGGGTATGTTTTCGCAAAACTTTTTTTTTGTTGATTAGCATTGTAGGATTTTTATTCGTTAGAATTTTTTTCAGATGGAATTGTTCTCTTTTGCGAATCTATCCACACAACGCCAAGATAGTTCAGCTAGCGATTTTTTTATAGTATAAATGTAGAAAATTCATTGTGATATCATTCATCATTTTCTCTCATGTTTATGATCAGATTTAATGGTGTGAGTAACAAGTATTGTTTTCATTCGAATAACTATGTGGTTCCAATTTTATGATTAGTTTATTTTGTATTAGGGGCTGAAAATACATATTTTGCCAGTACGATTAATATGATTTAGTACTTAATAACATAAAGAATGAAATATTTTCATTTCGGAAATTACTGAAAGTTTTTAATTATTTAGTTATTTTTGATTATGTGTTTAAATATTTATTATATTGTATGTATTGACCATTTAATTTTCATGCAAAAATCTAATCAAATAGTTCGCCCGGTTTTTCAGTGTTATCATCTTAACGAAGATTGCACTGCCGAAATTATAGGCTAAAGATGAACCGAAAAAAAGATCGATTGTCATTGATGATTGTGAGTAGAAGGCCACCATTGAATTGGATTCACGCTAAGTGACAAGGCGGCAAGACGGTAGTCTCCAGCAGGTTTCTACTTGTTGATGTTTCGAGCCATAGGAATGAGATGTTTTTAAGGAGATGCGATGAAAAATGGATTATTATATTCAAATACGAAAAGTATCTTTGCTATTGTTATGTCCATATCCACCGAAAATCGGACCCACTAATTTGAAAAAAATGGAATTTTTATTCTTCGATGGTCAGTCTCGTCCTTATTAGTGGTCAAAAGATCACTTTTTTATTAATTTTCCTGAGTAATCATTTTACGATTTCTTTAATTTCATCATGAAACTACACGAACTTTTTTGAGTGTCAAATTTTTTGTTAACGAATATAGTTAATTATAAATACTCTTAAAGCATGTGATAAAACAGTGTTACTTTTGTTATGCTTGAACTAAGGTTTATTTATATTTTTTCTTTTTGCACTTTGATATTCAACGTTTGTTTTTCTTAAATTTTTTTTGTTTTTGCCATTTCTGTATTGAATTATTTAATTCGCTGATAAATCCATAATTCAAAGAACGGGAGTTGTTTTTTGCCAAATTATATATAGAGTTCAATCAGATGAAATTGTAGAAATTGAATTTCTTTTATTATCGCGACTGGCGCCTTATCTTTTTAAAAGCTTCTGTAAATATTCATAACACTTCGTTGAAAGGTGCTGGGGGATAATAATCTATATAATAATCTGTTCTTTTAATCGATAACTTTTTAGAAGTAACTTTAATAGATAACTGTCAAAATTTTCGCGCGGAGGCATTTTGCTGACCACTGTTTACGGGATATAGTAAGTAGTAAGCGAATTTAGTTAATTCATTTAATTCATTCTAGACCTTGACTTAAGCAAGAAAAAGTTTGTGATCAGTGGGGATTTTGATTTCCCAGAGTCGATTGGTCTGTGAAAGAACATTGACAAGCTTAATTATTTTCTCTCCTAAGATTTTGTTGATCCTTTCATTTACTTCAGTTCTTTCATTGACTGGAATAAATTCTGTTTTGATTAATTTTAATTTCCGATTTCGAGACTTTTCCGATCCATTCAAGGAATGTGTGGTAGGTATGGGTAAGTCGCTTGCAAACAGAGCACATAACCAAGTCACAATCTCAACTGCTGTTGGATAACTCGGAAAATTATTCATCGTGGCTTTTTGCTCACGCTAAGTGCGTCTTATTTCTTTATTTAACATAGTAAATTTGGAGTTTAGTCTCCGATAAATCAGAAGTTATCCTTACTTATTGACATATTAAATGAATATATAAACAATTCATTCGGTTGGCACAAAAAAATATCTATCACATACCTCATTGCTTAAGAAAATTTTAAAAAATGACAAATCATTCATTACGTTCGCCATTTTAACTGCCGACTTCACCGATAATATCCCCAATGTAGCCCATCTTGTTTGTGCAGAGCAGCAGTGGAGCGAGAGATCAACGAGGATCAGTCGACAAGAAAGATACGCGTATACTTACTTGTGTTGTATTATTTAAATTTAAGAAATTTAGGAAAACAATATGTTCTGAAGGGAATCTATAGAATACAAATGAAATTAGAGATAAATTTCTGTGGAGCACTATTTTAACAGGGATCACAGTTAAAGATCACTATCCGTTTGGCCATCATATAACTGCTGGTAATTGCTTTTGCATTTTATTGTAAAAGGGTATAAAAACTTGGCAATTTCTTAGGAATTTCGCTACGAAGAGGAGAGTTGTCACTAAAACGATTGGTATCGCCAGGAAATATTTAAAATAAATGCTGAGAATTACTGTTAATTTGATTTGAAATTTTCTTGGCATAAATGCTATTTTTCGTTCTAATAATGAGTGATATAGTTTTCGTAAGGAGGGAGTGCGAAATCAAGTGGGTTTTTCTTGAAAGAATGTTTGTCAAATTATTTAGGTTTTACAGTGTTGGATGGTCGTTGTATTGTGCAGGTGATGACTGAATTTTTTCATGGTGTAAAATAAGTAAGGAAGCTTATTCTTAATTCGATCTTACGATTTCCTTCTAATAAAACGCGCCGTTTCTAGTTTGGCTGACTGCGGTTGAGATGTTGTCATAAGATTATTAGGTCGTGGAAAAAACAGGCTTTGCACCGTCACGTGGATTTCATTTCAAAAAGATTTGGTCATTTTGGCTACTTCTCATGCGTAAATTTAAAATATCTGCGACTTGTAAAGCGAATTCTCGGTAGTCAATCTTTTGTATCGTAATCGCAAGTCTTTTTCCAGAGTTTCTGGAACTCTGAAGTAGGTCATAGATCTTTCTTGCAGATTTAGAAAGGATAATTGTTATGTTTCTGCGCTTCTTCCAAACGATTTTTTTCCGCAAAATTGATTTGAGTCCTTCTTCTAACAGTTCTCACCATTACTGGTTAGGCTGATCCCTAAGCTGCGCGATCTGATGCCATCGCTGATAGTAATAGTAGCCATTCATTTAAGTTCATATATCGCTGATCCTTTTATACGTTCAAAATCTTACGTGACTGTATCAGGTTTTGATTAGTTTACCCCGCTTTTGAAGTCGTCTATCGCACGGTTTAGCAAGTAACGAAATATGCGTCAACTCTTGTGGTGCATGACGATGAACGTGCCCTAACAGCAAAGGCGACGTTCTGTGATGGTACTGTTAATGCAAGTGGTATTTAAGCGAAGGCGGATGCAATAACGTGAGATTTTATCCAATAGGCGGACCTGTAAAATGTCTTAGACATTAGTGTCAAAGGCAGATAATTTCTTAATATCCTTCGCTTATGGACCATGTCTCGTAGCCACATAGCAAGATTGAGCGAAATACAGCGAAAATGATTCGTACTTTCTTGTTTTCGTTTTTATGGTGATTTTGAGACGACATCACAAGCATTTCGCCAACCGAAAGCCGGGTTGTAATTAATTTCATCTTTCGCTATTGAACCTGAAGTATTTTTTATAAAATCTGCGATACAATCTACTTAAGCTTATCGGTGAAGAGCAAAGTGCTTTCAGTCTACTAAAAATTTCTTAATCATAATGATGGTAGAATTCCAGTGAAACTAAGCTATTCATACAAAGTCGGTATACTGGATCTTTGTTTACTTTTGTCTTCCTCTCTATTTTCTTTTAAAAACTGCATTGTTGAGTAAGGCAACCGATCGATTGATCATTTGATCTATTTCTCCCCACTTTGTTTAGTGAATAAATTTTATCTATACTGATGATTTCTGAAATTCAACGCTCCAATTAAAATTTATCCCAAATCTAAATATTGCTGAAGGAATGGTGTAGGTGGTGGACTAGTTCATTGGAAAGAAATAACCAGATGCAAGAAAAAAGTAGTATTTAGAATATGGATGTTACTGTTACTGGCAGTACTATTTCCAGCGGCTTATATAATCGACAAAATTGTCCTTACTATGAGTATGTCTATAAAATTCCCAAATTTTCTTCATTCATATAAGTCCAAAAATGAATTTCATGAAATTATGAAGAATGAATATTTTTATGAAATTGTGAAATTCGGCTCTTCATCCGTTATTTAATTATAAGATCCAAGAATTTCATCTCTGCGTTCTCGTTTTTATATCAATATATATTTTTTGAAGAGTTTCGTGGTCAAAAGAATTCTTAAAATATCTTCTAACAAATTAGTTTTTTGCTAATTTTAGCCTCAAATAAGGGAAATGTAGTATTTAGAAAAAATTAATTCTCACTAAGAAAAAATTTTTGGCTTAGGCTATGAAGTCCTTATATCCCTATCACTTTCACCTATACATCGTAAGTAGGAGGCGGCTAATATTATTTTCTTCATTCACGTAAGTGCTCGAATGAATGGTATTATTTTTATTATCAAAAATACGTATGTAATTTAATATCCTTTTTTTGTTCGTTAAATCTTTTTTATACAGTTGTACCCTAAAAAACCTATCAGCTGATGTTTTGCAGTTGTTTATTTTGATTTCAGGAAAGAATTGGAGATTATGCAGTTTTTTAAGTAGCAGAAATATATTTCATGAGGCATTAAGAGAGCACGAGCTCTGTGACAAAAGTGAACGAATATGAACACAGTCGTTGGAACCGGACCCGAAGCATATCAACATGCTTCGATCGGGCAATTTGTCGGATCAAACCTAGAAGGTTTTTGTCGAATTTTTTTGCTGCATTGTTTTGGCTAGCTGTCCTATTCGATCTTTAAAATTTTTTGTTCTTTTTTGTGGTATCTTTCGGCGTAAAGATTATTCGGAAATTTGGTAAAATATAAAATAAAACCCTACGATTCGTTTTAGTTAGCATGGTAAACATAAAACCTAGATCATATTAGTTGCTCTGACGAGCATAAACAAACTGATCAACCAGCGATATTTTGCACATCATAATGCTTGCTATTCAATCGTTCAGATCTCAGTGATAGTTGTGAGACTAAAAGTTTTCAGGAGCTGGGTCAGGATTCATCCGTTGCATTTACACCGCGAAAAATACTTTAAACGCAGCTGTTACTCTCTTGTCAATTTTCTTCTATTACTTTTCATAATTGAAGAATATTGTAGGAGCACTAATTCAGAAAACTAGTCCAAAAATTTGTTTTTACCTTCAATTTTTTGTACCTTGTTCATTAGAAATACTTGACAAAACAAAACACTTTTTGGTACAAAATCCCCATTTGAATTGTGATTCACAAGTTTATTTCGAATTTTTGACCTGGGATTATTTTGGGTGCCACGAGAGATATGGTAATTTCTTTTCATCTTTTCATCATTAAGATGTGCCTGTATGATTTCCCTTACATAAGGATTCATTCCCTCTGGATATAACTGCAGCCATTTCTGCTTTTTGTCACTCCGATGATGACTTGCCATAATATTTGATTTTAATTTTTTAAGTGACTGATATTCGAAATTGCAGATGCGATAAAAGTCAAGGTTGTTGCCGAAATGGTTGCTGCCCGAAGGACAAGTTCTGGTAAGTTCATGTTTATAGATTAACAGTTTTATTCGAATTCTGCAAAGAATAACTGTCTAAGCGAGTTAAGATAGAATTATTTATACGTTTCAAAATGCGATATTTATATATAAGGCGTGCGTTTGTGAACAAAGCTGAAGTAATTGCTGAAAAGTCAAATAACGAAAATTTGGCCCAATGACAATTCATTCTTCTCTTGGCGCTACTTAAATAGCCAACATTTAATTAATCATTGCGTCCAGGATGACGGGAGTTTTCATACTTCTCGGTTTCGCTCTAATTACGTTTGTTGTTGGAGCTTGTCTAATGATTACTTGTTACTGGCGGACAAAATCAAAGCAGCGAAATGAGGAAAAGGGATTTTATGAATGCAACTCTCACGAATCTCAGGTTTTCTCCTGCAATTTTTTCCTGATTATTAATTTATTTCAAGAAAGAGTTTTTTATAATTTATTTTAATGAAGTTGGATAAAGTTTCAAACATTTTAAAATAAACCCAAATTTTTGTGTTTCCATCTTCTAAATTTTTTGATCTTTCATTTAACTTTTCATTTAACTTTGTAGATCGGTATGTATCCTGGAGGAGGAATCGGACCATATTTTGGAGTAACTAATCCACGCTATTGAATCCATAAACCTTCATTATCTTTCATGATATATTCTATATTTTTTTCTTTTTTATCCATGTCTTTTCGCTTTTTGATATTTCTCATATTTTGCATTTTTGTTGGAATATTTCTAATTTCTGCGGTGTCAAATCTGCTACAATAAAGTCAATCAATTTATAGGATTATTTGTCTGTCCTCTCTGTCCTCTTTGTGTAACAAAAAAAAATTGTTTCAATTTTTTGCTTTTTATATATCTTTATGTGGGATTTGCTCATTTCGTTTTTCGTTTCATAAAAGTTTATCCTGTAAGAAGTTGCTAATTCTTTTTTCCTATCTTCGAAGGTGGAATATCATTATTAATTCTATAAAGTGCAGATCAATGAACATAAAAAAAATTCGGGCACAGTTTTCCATATTAACTAACTATTGTGTATTCGCTGTTTCGTTCCCAAGCTATAAAAGTAAGATATCAATAAATTCGACTGGCTCTATCGATCCGCCTATACCCGCCCATATCTCTCTGGAAAAAATATCTTATATTGTTATCCACGTAACTGTCACGTCCCAATAGCCAATAAAGCAAGCTTAGAAAGGAAATCTGACCGTTGTAGGAACGAAAAATATTCAATTATTATGGTTGTTTAAACTGATCAGAAGTTCAAGGGAAAAGAAAATTATTTTCAGGTGCTTGTAATACTTCACAATTACGGATTATTTTGAAAGAAGACCAATAATTGTTACAATAGTAGAAAAAACCTGAAGTAAATTTATAAAAAGATATGTTTAAGCGAATTCATTAAATAAATAATTTTCGTTGTTACCAGTTTTTTTGCCATATTTTCAAAAAAGCAGGTCACTGGTACAAATCCAATTTGTAAGCACGTTAAAAAACTGAATTTTTGATGGTGTCTCATTGATAATGTTGTGTATTTTCTGCACTTGGAAGCAATTTGAAATGGAAAAATTCACCTGCTCAAAATTATCAAATTCACTGACACAATATTTTTGATCTACGTGCATGAAAATCAGCTGAATAATTTTAGAAATTCACCTAAAAGAAAGTTCCATCCATGAAATTCTTTTGCATTCATCGAATTTCAAAGAGGAACTGCAATTAGCACAACATAATTAACCAGAAATGCCCAAATTTGAGTGCATTATAAAATCACATCGAAATATCGTACATAATTTTGAATTGATAGAATTGATCCTGAATCAGACCTTTTTATGTTTAGCGTTATAGTCAGAACTAGACAGAGTCAAAAAGCAAAAGGAGTAGCTAACGCTCACCATTTAGACTGGATCTGCTGGCTGTTAGTATAGCATGAATTTTTTCAATCCAAAAATCACTTGTCGATAGAAGTAGGCGAGCTCTGCCAGAATTTTCTGGATTTTTTAATGCGAGATTCACTCCTTGCGGAGGATCTCAAGAGTCGAACTGTTATCCTTCAATACGATGATCTGAATCACTATCGCTGAGCTCAATGAACCAAATGGTAGTTATCTAATTTTTTTTAGAATCTATGATATCACATAATTTAATGTTTCAGATATTCCATCATTAATTCTATGTTCATAAATATATTAGTTATAAATTTTAATTTCACTTTGAAATTAATTTTAAGTAATTTCTTTTCATAACTTTTTCATAAGAAATAAGCTTCAATGTTTTGATCAAATTTTAAAAACATATAATTAAATATATTATTAAAAATATATTAAAAGATGAGAAGGTAATGATGAGTTTTTCAATTTTTACTTTATTGATTTTAATAGTATATAATAAACTTTTAAAATCTTTTAATCTCTGAAATTATTTTGATTTCGATTGTTTTTGCTTGTTTGTTTATTGTGTAAGATGAAATGAACGAATATGGTAATGGAAACAAAAAATGTAAATTTGAATCTATGAATTCTACAAATACTAAAAAAATTTTGAAGAATTAATACATAAATAGTGAAAGCTTATATCACCACTACAAATGATGCAGAAACAAATTGCTCACTCAATTTGGAAAAATCTTGACACCATTTGAAGAACTCTCTTATTAGTACTAGTTGGAAAAGACATCCAATAAATGGACCATGTCGTCAAGCTGGATTCCAACTACGAGCTTTTTAACCGCAGCAATAACGATATACACTTTGAGAGCTGGAGTTACCGCGGTGCTGGCACCAGGCTTGCCCTCTCATAGGTCCTCGTTAACAGGTTTAAATTGTACCCATTCCGATAACCGGCCTCAATGAGAACGGTCTCACTTGTAAATCGTTTCATTTCCTCTTTTGAAATTCCAGCATTTCGGCGAAAATTAAATGCTTTGTAATATCGAGCCTTTGCAACATAAACATAGCCTTCTACCTATGATAATTTCGATTTCGAAATTTCTTTCATAATTATAACATTTGTAAATCAATTTTCAGTTCAGCGTTTAAATGAATTTTTTTGCATTCACCTGGAAAAACTTAACGAGGTTTCAGTATATTTATGTAATTTTACAAAAAAGAGCTATTTCCATATTTCACATATTTATAATATAGTCTTTCTTTTAATAAAGAATCTATATATTTTACCAGCACATTAAAAATTCATAATAATGTGCTCCAGGCCCACTTGCACACCTCTAAAATGTCCATAATCCATTCTATCGCCTAATTAAGAATTCTTTGGGAAGGAACACAGTCCTGCATTGGACTTGCATTAGATTGTTCCAGCATACTAAGCTTGGATAGAATATTTTAAAATATATTGAACCAAATCTGCTAAGATAGAAAAAAATTCAGATATATTCATGAAAAATCCTACGAGTTTTTCTTTAAAGTGCATGTTTTATCAAATCTATGGTGATTGTTACATTTATTTTCCACCTGAAGAACTATTTCTGATTGTTACATTTATTTTCCACCTGAAGAACTATTTCATTTCTTATTTTACCTTTGATAAATAGTCGATATAAAACAAATCGATGGTATCATAAGAATTTAAATAATAGCCTTTATGAGATAAATCTAAGAGCTACAATATCCATTAGCTCCAATATTGCTGGTGTTTTGCGAATATTAGAATATTAGTAGTCATAGCAACATGTCACCTTGCTATTAAGATAGGAATTCAAAAATTTTTCTCAATTTTCATCGATTCATTTTCTATTTATGATGTCTTATGAGAGTGTAACTTGAATTTTTTGTTGAATTAGCTTTTTAATTTTAATCTACAAATTAATTTTATATATTATAGATTCAGAAAACTATAAGTTCATAAGCTAGCTTCATCGGAACTGCAGTACAGAGTTATCTGAGACTATTGCTAGCTATGTTCGAAATTAGTTTGGAATTTTGTTTCAAGGTTTTTTGCTTGCCGATTAATGAGATCAGAAGTTTGTTTCTGCGTTTTTCCTAATTGATCTAAAGAAATTGCAAAATTAAAACAGTGATGATGTCTTGTAATGAGTCACGGAAGCATACCCTAGTTCTATCAATCAAGCATTTTCTCAGCTGTCAAAAATTTTGCCATATTTACGAATAAATAAATATTCGTAAATATTCGTTTAATTTGCATGAATATTTTTTTCCTGTAATAAGTTTTAGAGATCCTAAGTGTATAATTACCGATTCCTGCTAGGAAGCGAAAATGGATAGTGATTTTTTAAATATTATCCTTCTTTTATTATAACTTGAGCTGGAAAAATATTGCTCGTAATCCCAAATCACTGCTTAGCCTACCAGAACATAGTCTTATAATTTTTCCACTTATTCCTATTTTAAAATTAATGCCTAATGTTGTTTGAATAAACTTAGCAAGTATAAAATCATTACATATATATGGATTTTGTTCCGTACATCACTTTCACCACTTGTTTGGCTGTAATAATTGCTTCTAAATTGATAAGCCAGTGGCAAATAAAGTTTACATTGACAATTCGGTATTCATTTTTATATTTTACATTTTTATGTTAACAAGCGTAGTAAAGCAAAACATGAATCATTGCCACAACTGCTTTTTTGATGGATGATATTTCTTGTAAAGGAGTTTTAAAAAATTACACACTGTCCACAAAACTTATCATTAATGATCTCAGGAACTCATATCATCTCAGGAAAAGAGCAGCCAAAATGTTTGTCCAGAAGGACGGAATGCTGCGAATTCTGACATTGAAGCGAACGAGAATCATGTAAATTTTTTATTAAGTAGGCTACTTTTTAAGTATAAAATGGTGTTTACCAGTCTGTATTCAGCTATTATAAAATCCGTAATCTCTATAAACATTGCATATTTTAAGAACAAAATTTATTATTTGTAAAAAATTTATTATGCAATAAGGTATGAATTTGTCCTATAATATTATCAAATCACTTTTATTGCTAAATTATTACAATTATCATTATCAATGGATCGGTTAGTTTAAGATGAGTTAGGAATAGGAACATTTCTGAAGTTAATCAATTTTTCGCTCAAATATTGTAAAATTTTTCTACTTTTATGCTAGTTTAGTCTATTTCAGATTAATAATATTTTAAATTTCACTGATATTAAATTTATATTATTATGGTAATAAATGCCAGACTATATATAGTAATGAAAACCATAAAATTCATGTAAGTTCCATCTAAACGATGTATTTATGTTACATTTTTTATATCCACCGGAGGTGGAAAAACCGAGTAGTTGTTATTCAAAATATTGTCTAGTTCGTCATGGCTTTGACTTTGCCCCCGATAGATATAAGTCTGCTGTTAAAAGTGAAACTGGAGCGAAAAGCAAAATCGAGTCATTGGAGGTCCATTTGTATTTCTATCCTCAAATGATTCTCAGAAATTTAAAATTTGCTACTAATAGTCATTGCAACAGTAGATGCTGAACTCCTCATTCCTTTAAATCTATCTTTAAATATGCACTCTTATATGCTCAATACTTTCCAAATCTTGTAAAAAAATCTGAATGGAAATTCATTTCCCTAAATCAATTTACGATGATGCGAATGTCAAACAGAATTAAAAAATGGCTCATACTAGCAGTAAACAGAAGACGAATGACTAACATTATCAAAATTTTACTTTTAATGATGAAGTCAAATACATGTACCTCTTCATGTTTTGTGTCTTCAGCGATTGACTCTGTTAGGGAAGTGAAGAAAGCAGTTTTTTGCTTTATCATATTATCACTGTACATATTTGACTTATGTAAGCAATCAGCATTTAATTTTGATATTTATCGTTATCAATTGTTTTACTCATTTATAAAATATTTTCATAGTGTTTGAATTTCCTTATTTTAACGATATTTTTTATGTGATTGTCATTGATTGCTTGGCAACGGTAGATTATAAGATTACTTGTGCTCTTAGCCAGATAATGGCTTTATTTTTTTTATATTTAATGTCATTCAAAAATCATATTGTTGGCTTAAATTTGACTTCGCGCTTGTTATGGCGTAATTTTTTGTGAATCGAGAAAATTGAAAACTTTATGATGTACTTCCGGAAAGAAACTGGAAAAGACAGGCTTGTTATAATTATTCGACAACGGCTTTACTTCATTGCCGCTTTTCGTATATTTTTCTCGAATTTAATATCTTCGTACATTTTTGCAAAAACATTGTTCTTCTAGCTTCTCCATAATTGGTTTATTAATTTTATCGCAATTGTATATAAATATTATATATATTTATATAATATAAATATTAGTTTAATGGAATTAAGCAAATATTTTAAAATGGAGAAATTTTTTGCAATTATTTATTAAAACTGATCAAAATTTTCGTGATAAAACTTCTTTACTTTCTCATCATTTATTTCATTATTTATCTTGAAATAAAAATGGTGAAGTATTGTAAAAAATGCCGTTTTCCAAGTTTAAATCGGTTTGTTGTTGCATTTTTTAAAAACAATTTATCCATTTCAGGTGTTATATAGTTTCGTATTCTTTAAATCAGGAAGGCTTTCCACAAGAAAAGGAAAAAATTTTCTATCAAAATAATCTTCGTATATTTTTGTTGATTTCGATGTGGTATCTTTTATTCAGATTAAAATGTTATGAATTTGATAATAATTTAGTATTTGCAATAATTCTTGATAGAACTGAGAAATCATATATTTTAGCTAATTTAGCTACTGTAAATGTTCTAGACAAACTTCACGATGTATATACTAACTTGGATAAAAACTGTTATATGAAGTAAATGACTGTATGATTAATATGATTATAGGAGTGCTACTTATTCTCGTACCTTCAAATGATGCCAGCAGCTAAGAGGGGACTCGTAGCACCACAAAATACTTTTCTTGAAAATGTGGTACGTCGATGCAATAATGCAGGTATATCTCAGATTTTGTTTTCTTTTTTGCATTTGCAGTTTGCTCCATTTTTACTAATTCTAATATACTATAAATGCTGAACTATTCTAAAATCCCTTAAAAGCGATTTTTTTTCTTCTTTTCCTAAATGTAATTTTCATAGCTGTTTTTTCTTTTTATGAGCATTATCAGAAGTACGAGGCCAAGGAAATCATTAATATTTCACAGAGTTTGGATGTTTTTTTTGGGATGTGTTGCAAATAAATTGTGATGATAACAAAAAAAAAGATAATGGCATATTTTTTTAACTGACAATCAACGAAATTTTCAGATTGCAGCTTTATATTAGCGAATGCTCAAATTGTGGATTATCCCATTGTCTATTGTAATGATGGATTCTCTAAGATGATCGGTTATCCAAGAGCTGAAATTATGCAAAAGCCATGCTCGTTGGTGCTAATTTATTTTCTGTCAAGCTAATTTTTTAATTTTCCATAGATAAGACGCTTTGCACCCTCATATTCCAAAATTTCCGCTAACACTTACATTAAGAAATCTACGAATAAATTTAAAAACTTTTTTTTTCACCATTTTAGGTTATCGTTCATGTATTCGGATCATAGTGAACGTGAAGCTGTGCAAAAAATTCAAAATGCTCTTGACTCAAGTCGCACAGATCAAACGGAGATCGGATTATGCAAAAAAAATAGTTGGTTATAAATGCAACCAAGTTAATTTAAATCAGGAAACAAAAAATTTTTCTGCGAATTAAAGCCAGTAATTCCTAGGAAATTATCAAATTTCAAATTAAAATTTAAAAAACTCGTTTTCATATGTAATAGCCATACTTCTGTTATTTATTTATTATATTTCTTATTTTATTTCTTATTATATCTTTTGTTTCACACGATTGGCTTTTAAATGGTGGTCTACATCTTTTGAAATATTATGTCCTAGGAAATGAAATGCAAAAGATCAACCGACTTTAATTTATAAGTTTTGTTTGCTATTATCACTTTTTATTTACGAATTTTACTTTTTATTTGCAGAGACGCCAATATGGTTACTGGTGCATATAGCACCGATAAAAAATGACAAAAATCAAGTGGTATTATATCTGTGTCAATTTAAGGATATAACACCATTAAAACGGTCATTAGATGATGAAAATAATAAAGGTTTGATGAAATTTCAAAGTGTAAATATCTAGCAATAACAAATGATATCAAATTTCTTGAGAAATCGAAATTTGAGCAAATGGTTCAGTCAAAATGTCCGCCACCTTCAGGATTATCGCGGATACTGCAAATTGCTCGCATTGCAAAAAGTAAACAACAATTTAATCAAATTGAAACAAAAGACTTGCAAAAATCAAATACACTATCATCATCGAATTTCAACCAGGTTATCAAAGTTTGTGTTTGCCGTATGTTCTTTTCCTTTTTGCACAATTCTTTTTTTCTGCAATAACTTTTCTTAAAAGAAGTGAGCACATGTGGTGCACTTTTAACAACACATCCACAATATCTAACCCAAGCTTTTTATCAGCTCACTGAATTGCGGTGAACTTATTTGCTTAATCAGTTACTCAGTTACTTAATGGTCATGATTGTGCGTTTCATATCGAGATAAATGCAGTAAAGTTTTAACTAATCTTAAATTAAACATAATATTTTATTAATGGTGTCACTCGTATGCAAATCCATGAAAATGCAACAGAATACCACAGTACACAAAGTGTTGTAATTTAGATCAGAATATATCTACTTTAACGCAGCATTGGTTCGGCCAATAAATAAGTTTTACAATAAATTTATGTGTTGAACAACTAATAGTAGCCAGAAAAATCAACAGTCACAAACATGTAATATAACATGCAATATAATATAACAGAATTTGCGATTAAAAGAGTTCGAAGTTGTAACCGATTCCAAAAAAACTGCATATTATTAGGTCATGGTCATTAAGATTATTAGGTCAACGCCAAGAAGGTGCTGAAGGTCCATCTGCAATTCTATTCCAAAATGATTCTCTGGAGAAAAAGCTTCACTCTGGAATCAGCCGAGTAAGAAATGGTTAATGCTGTGGAAAAAATAGATTAAATGTAATGCATGAAGCCTCCATATAATTTTATCAGCCTTCTAAGCCATTTTCTATTTTAGGTATCAGTGGTAATGAATAAATAAGATTCAAATTAAATAAGTTATCAAAGCCTGAAGGGCGAAAACTTCCATCTTATCAAAACGATTGTATTCTAGGAGTTTCTCTGGTCATGCACATATTCCGCATCTTATAATGCAAAAAAGTTAAATAACCTAAGTTTTTTTTGAAATTGGAAAATTAAAAAAATATGGTATATCAGTGGAAATAACTATCATCTTCTTTGTTGATTAAAAAAAAGTATTCAAAGAATAATGAAATGCTAAGAGTCGAGTCGTCGACCCTATTTCTGTCCTTTGACGGGACTATAAAAATGAAATCTGTGCAATGCTGGAGATTGGCCTACATTTTTCTTAACTCTCTGATGAAGGATCCTCATCCTAACAGCTAATCAAAGTAGAAATAGTGACAGCTATCAGAAGAAGAAGTCTTGCTGATAGTAAAATCCTTTGAGGTTTAATAATTGCAAAAGGTGTTAAGCGCCTAGTTTTTAGGTAACGTTCGTATACTACAATGGCTACAAGGGTAAGACGTTTCCATGCTGTGTGATCTGATGCCATCGTAATAGAAGCCACTTTTCTTTTCATCTGAGTCCATATATTGCTGGTTTACCTTCATGTTCTAAATCTTTCCTTGCTGTATCAATCCAGGTTTTGACTGGCTCACTTCGCTTTTGACGACACCCATCATAAAGTTT
>UYYG01000156.1:0-62730 GCA_900625125.1 Dracunculus medinensis | reverse complement strand
AATAATAATAATAATAATAATAATAATAATAATAATAATAATAATAATAATAATAATAATAATAATAATAATAAATAATATAATAATATAATAATAATAAATAATAATAATGAAAAATTTGATAAAATGCAGACTGCTAAATGCTGGGAAGCATTTTTCCACTGAATTCGAATTCGCTGAGCCTGTGATCTCTTTTCTATTTTGGCTGGCCCAGCCAGTTCAGTCCTAGAACGAGAATTTTTTGCAGAGAGATATTTATATCCCTAAAGCTATTCACTTTTAATGACTCTGTTTGCTCCAGCGGAAATTTTTTTTCTTCTCAGCATTCACCATTTCTGGTTAGGCTCGCTTTGTTTGTTTGCGGGATTCTATCGTTTTCGCCAGGGTTTTATTCGGTAATTAAAAAAAGTGCATCACCCTGTGCAAAAGTGCAAATGAATATTGGAAAGACAGGTTTCTTGTCGGGAGCGGTGTCCCAGCGTCTGCGCAAAGTAAGAGCGACAATCCACCAAGTCATGCCACTCCTCGATCGATTCGATTATATTTATTAAGGTCAAGGTTTTCTTCCTTAGCGCAAGCAAACGTGCCATTAAAAAGGAAATTCGTGTGGTCTTGGGCACCCATCTGACTCTATAGATGATTCTCCATAAAGCGCATTTTAGAAAATAGATAAGCCATCATTAAAATTTGTAATAAATTTTTTATCATTTATGGATTTTTTTAAGCAAATGAATAGTCACTGAATTATATGAACCAACCCTATATAATCTTATAATTTTTTCGATTTTTTGATAAATATTTATGAATATTTGAAGAAAATTTTTATAAATAATTTATACAACTCTTCCTTCATATATTTATAATTTATATATTTTCAATGAGCACTGATGCTTTGATTTAAAAAACTGCAAATAAAGAAGAAAAAATGAATAAAACCAACTAACATATCGCATGGAGAAGTATTGAATGGACGAAGAGGTGCATATGAAGCATTACTGCTTGCTTCCTTGCTTACTAGCTATTACTACTTACTGCTTTTACTATATCGATCTTTATAATTGCATCTTATATCTGTTATAAATATCTGTAATAATTCTATTAATGATTATTACATAGAAATAAATTTAATGACTTATGATAGCCACAAATTGCTAGAAAATTTATCAATAATATTGACAATAAAACAAAAATACTTGATTGACTTTTTAAATTTTTTAGCAACTTAATTGTTTTCAAAAATTGACCTAATTAAACCAAGGCTATGAAAGTTTAGTGCTCGTAAATGATATCAGTTCACGTTATCAACATATTGCATATTATGAGATTAAGTGAAACTGAGAAAAAACAATGGGGAATTTTCTAATTATTCCATTTAAATTTTATCACAGCTGCGATTAATACCGTAAATATTGGAAAAACTGCCGCCTGGAGCAATGCACGTTTCGTTCAAGCAAGCGTCATAATGCGTGCCATCATGGGAAGGTTCGCCATTAATACAGCTATATTATGTACGATGGTAATTACCCGTTCATTTGATGATGAGCCATATAAGCTTTCTCAACTATTAAAAATCCCTTAAGCATCTACTTAATGCGACTTTAATTAAGCCTATATTTAGCTCTCTAATTAGAATCTTCAGCGACTCATTCTTGTTTTTTTTTTTAATTTTTGCTGCAATATATACGGAAAATCTAATATTATTTTACCTACAATGTTGCATTCGAATAAAGCAACTTCACATTTATCTATGTTTCGTCTATTTTTCCCGTCTAACAAGCATCAATTCATTGAAAAACATGCCTTTCCTTTTAAATTCGAAGTTAGTAGTCATTTCTTGCGATAGGAATATAGATGAGCCGCCAACATTATCCGTACTTTTTAATAACTCTTGTCGGATACAGAAGCCGAACCACTGACCTCAACGCGAAGATCGACCTATCAAGCACTCGGCTATTTCTCCACTTAAGAGTAATTCGACAATGAAAAATGCTTCTTTTAAAAAAAATGAGGCTATTAACTATTTGAATAATTTATGAATTAAAATTAAGTGAATTTACTGCAAAAAAAGTACATTTCTTACGTAATCAGTGTAAGAAATGATCGAAAAAAATTGGTGTTTTAAAAGAAAATCGACAAAGTTGAATAATGAAAATTTCAGATATGAGGAATATCTCAAAAATTGAACGAATAAACAACAGAAATTTGAACTGAACCATCGTTGTCGTTCAGCGAAATTTCTGTGAACTTTCATTTCAACGCATCGTCATTTGCTAAGGCTTAAACGAAGATGAATGTGTGTCTTAAATTCTCAATTAATAGTCCACTGCGATCAATTTTGACACCTATGGAAAGAAAGAATAAAGGACGACAACGAAACGAAACAAATTTAAAATCTATAAAATAAAAATTTTTAAAAATAATTTAGTAAGCGAACTTCTTAAACACATAAACACTATGAATAAAGCAGAATAAATAGATGAAACATGTATTTCAATGCTGTAAAATACACTCGAAATGCTGCTAACGAAAGTGTAATAAAAAATTGCATAAATAATAGTCGAATAAAAATATGTCATTTTCAAGACTTCGATTATCTTCGATAAGTCCATAAGTGATGTGGGTCGCAATCTTTCTTTTCGTTTAGTTAGCTCAAGGAGAATTTGCATCTGACTGGCTGTGCACCACTTCGTTACACAGCCACCCATTGCAGGATTTGGCGCATATCTCGTTACTTGATAAACTCTATGGTAGATGACACCAAAAACGAGGACGACCAATCAAGACCTGGACTGATATAATAGAAAAAATTTTTTGAACGTATAGGCGACCAGTATATGGGCTCAGAAGATAGAAAAGGAGTGATTTGTGTTATTTTCATTGGATCGAGTGGATTGGGAACGCCTTACATTTGTGGCAAGAGGTACCAGCTTGACTAGTAATGGTATAAGCTGAAGAAGTTACTTCAAGGAATTTGGATTGAATTTTTTATCAATCAAAAATACAATTTGATGCAAACTTTCTTTCTAGTGCTGCTGGCTACTGCTTAACTTTTATTAGTTTGATAAACGATTTAAAAAAACGATTATGGAGAGTTCATTCTCCAGTTATTTACATATTATCGAATCAAGAGGCTTGCAGACGTCACATGCCAGTGGTCCGCAGTGCAACCAGTCAAATTAGCAACGATGCGAGCTATTAGAAGAAGAAATATGAGGATGATAATTAAAATGATTGTACTTGAGGTAAGATGAATACTATTTCAAATGAATGTTTCAAAAAACTTAAAAAATTATTTGCTTCGTGAAGTTAAAGTTTGTCAAACTTATAAAGATAATGATAAAATGATAATGATAAAGATAATAAAAATAGAAACAATGAAAATGTTTGCCGCTGAACTAGATAGCTACTGTTTTTAATTTTCACTTTGTCAATAATTTTTTCATGATTTTTCGGCCATTTATTATAACAAATTTATCACCGATTTCGTTAACAAATTATTAGTTTTAGCGTATTAAAAATTTATTAATAATGCATGAACTAAGAAAAACTCTATTTCTCTACTAATTTATTTTCTATTAATTTTCCAAATTTTCCATGTTAATTGAACTTTTAGAAATTCTCAGAAAGTTCATTAATTTGAATAGATTTCTCACACATTTCTAAAAAAATGTGGGAATATTTTATTTTTAACTAAGGGCAGAGAAAATCAAATTTAATTTAATTAATTTAATTTAAATTTAATTCATAGATTAGCAATTGAGCAACTGTATCCTTCTACCACCTGCATCAATAATGTATATGTCCATAATTTATTATCACAGAGGATCGCCTTTGCTAGTTAGAGCAAGTTCTAGCACAGGAATTGACTCATATTCCGCTACTTGCCGAATCCTGTGATGGCTGGCGTCAAAAGCGAGGAGGGCCAATCAGGATCTGGATTGATACAGTCAGGAAAGATTTTGAAGGTATAGGAGACCAACAGTATGGACTTAGACGATGGAAAAACGACTGGCAATGGCATCGGAACGAGCAGCTTGGAGACGTCTTATCCTTGTGGCCAGCGCAGCCAGCCTAACCAGTAATGGTACGAGATGTTAGAAGAAGAAGAAAAGGGATGTGTGCAATATGGATAAATAAACAAGATAATCTATTCTAGTAAATAAGAAAAATATAAGAATATTTTATGAAATGAATAGAGAAATTTCGCGCAGAAGCAATCAAAATAAAATAGTAAGTAAATAAATAAAATAAAATAAAAGAAGGAATTCCCTGAAATCTTTATTTGCTTTCGATAAACACATAAATTCATGAAAATACGTTCAGAAGAAAATTTTGAAACATTTTAAGTTGACACGGCAAACAAGGAGAATTTTAAGGGAAATAACCAACCGATCGTTATAAATGATTCGAGAGCAATACTTCAGCCTTCGTTAAGAATAATTGTATCGATATGGGATTAGTTTCTAAATTTTATATTTTAAAATAAACTAAAATTTGCAAAAAATTTTGCAAATTTCGATTTAAAAAAAGACTGAAAAAATTAAAGAATCATTAATGATTAAGACACTGAACATAAACCGATACTTCAACATTAACTTTTTGGTTTTCTCTTAAATCCACTTAAATAATTTAAAACATTTCTCGAGTTTGCCGTCACGGATTTTGCCCAGAACTTAAAGCAAATAACTCGAAAATTTTCAAGTAACCGTACTTCAAGCTCTTCAATCTCTTTAATGCGAAAGAAGAATCACCGATCCACTGTAGAAAAGGAAACTTTAAAATACTTGAAAAATAATAGTGATTCAATGCCATTCAAAACAAGTAAACATCGTTTGAAAAAATAAGCTGCAATTTACTGGGAAAACTTACGGCGACGAAAAAGCACAAAATTTTGATTTAATAAAACATTATCATAAAGCAATTTTAATGAAATAATTAGCGATAACTCAAGATTCCAAAAAATACAAAACTTGAACTTCCGATTCCCAAAAGATTTTCATTTCTTTAAGCAAATAATAATTTTTAAAAAATTTCTACTATCGCCAAAAATTATAACATTTTTCTAAAATTTAAAAAAATTGCAAAAATTATTTAAAAAATTATAAGAGGATTTCAATTTATATAATAAAAAAAAAACAAAGATTTCAATTTATAATTTATGCAATAAATTATTAAATTGAATAAAATTTGACGACAAAAGAAAAATTTCTGTAAAAATTCAATTAAAGCTTACATTCTTTATTGTTTTGCTTTTTATTTTTATTCGGAAAAACGTAAGTGAAAAATGTTTAAATGTAAATTACTCAAATAATATTTATTTAAAATAATTTAAATACTACTTAATTTAAATAATTAAATATTCGCCTAAAAGTAATTCGAATAATATTTATTCAAAATTCAAAACAGTTTAAATAATATTAATCGAATTAAATTTATTATTTGTTTTTAATAATTTGATAATACTTTACTAACAATAAAATAACAATAAAACAATAAAATTCATCAATTTTTAATTATTATTATTAATTATTTTTAATTAATAATTATTATTTTACATAATATTATTATTATAATATTATATATTATTATTAAATATTTTCACCAAAAGTCAATTATCTTTGCTTGTGCTCTCTTCAGCGTTTTAATCGTTTATCTTATTTCAGTCGTTTTCGAAAGCTATTTTCGAAAAATATTATTCATCAAATGTGATTTTTTACTGACCACATTCATTTATTTTGGCTTCGTCTGGAGTAAAATTGTCTTGAAAAATTTGTGTGGAGGTGGCGATTCACCTATATTTCTGTGGCTGAATGGTAAAATTCTAATCTTAACACCCAACTGAATTAGTCTAACCAGAAATCATGAACGCCACTTACGTACTTAAGCATTCATTTATGGACTGTTTTACGAAAAAAATTTGATGAAAAAATAAATAAAACTGTATTAATTATAAGAAGGGATAGAATGGCTCAGTGGACTGTTGCTCAATTGGGAGCGCCTATGCTGAGGTTCCTTGTATTTTTTTTTGGCTATCCACAGGAGTAAACCTGTACAGGGTGGCTGGCGATCCACCTGTATTTCTATCGCCAAGGGATTCCTGGCATATTGTCCAATACGACAAGTCAGTGGAGCGAGTTTAACCAGTAATGGTGAGGACTCTTTAAAAAAAAAAAATTAGTTAACATGAAAAATACTCATGAAATTTACATAATAATCAAGAAATCTTTCGTTAAATAAATAATTTTGGTAATTTTATAGTAATTAATTTATAGATAATTTATAGAAAAAGTTACAAGTTATCGTATTAGAATAATCATCCATTTGGATAATTCTTCTTTTTTCTTTTCTTATTTCTGGTGTTTTATTAATGAATTTATAAATTCACAAAATAAAGGATCGATTGAAATATTTAAAGCAATATTAATACGCAATTAAAATGGAGCTTAAATAGATAATCAATTAAAATCATAATGATAATGATAATAATTTATAATTATCTCGTGAAGTGCGTTCCCAACAACAAATACTAACTGAAATTAATGAAAAGCAATAAATTTCAAATGACCCATCTATTTTTTGCCAGTTTGAAATCACTTGCCTACATAATTTTTCATTCTTCTTCCACACACGCTTTATATGCTTTAGATGTTTACCAAATAAAAAAAATCCTAATAATCCTCCATCCTGGAGAATTCTCTAAAAGTTTCATGTTTTTCTATGCATATAACGATGGAATCTTTCGAAATAAATTTCTAATTTTAACCAATATTCATTTTCAATATTTTTATATTTTATATATTATTATATTTTTATTTTTCAACATTTAATCAATATTTTAAATCAAATTTCACTATCAGCACGTAACTGTAAAGCATAAAGCATAAACTTATTTTAAAATATAATGAATGAAGATAAAATTATGAAAATGCAAATAATATTAGCTACTCAATTAAAATAAAAGGAATTATTAAAGAGAACCCTCAAACCAATAACGACAGAAATAAATTAAGTAATAATATGTTAAGTAGCAAATTGGCAAATGGGAGAACGCCATAAGCGTAATTGTTAAGATTCTAAAGCACAACCATTTCTCCAAATAAAACAAAATGCGTCTATTACTTAAGAAGATTGTTTTCTATTTTTCTTTATTTATTTACATTTAAAAATAATAAAATTATTGCGATACAAATTTATCAAAAAGAGAAAATTTCTATACAAATCTTTTTTATTATTTTTATTACACAGAATTTACTGGTTGGAACCGATTTTTGCTACGATAAGAGTCTTCTTCAAACTTCGTCTATATCGTCTTTATCGTCCTCACATTTCTTTAACAATTTTTGCAACATTTGAAATTTAAAAAATAAAATTTTTGAGTGGTCTTTTTCTGTCCCGCACTAATATTTTATTTTCGATACTTCTAATATTTTCTTGTGCTGTCGTCAATATTTTCGATAGAAATTAAACTAATTCTTTCAAATTTTAAAAAATTTTATTAAACTGATTAAATTATATAAATTATACATATGTTAAACAAATTTTTTTCCTTTTCCTTTTTTTTTATTTTCTTTTTTATTTTTCATTTTGCTTTAATTTTTTCTCCTTTTTTTGTCTTTATCAGGAGTGAACCTATCATGGTACCAAGATTTCAAGTAGTTGCTGGAAACTCATCTGTGACTATATCCCCAAATTATCCTGTAGTGAAAGGGTCAGGTTACTTTGAAACTACAACGCTTAAGAATATGATCTGCTCACGAGCTAAGATAAGATAATTACTCGAAGCCTTTGAGGGAAACAGCTCTATGCACGCGCTTATGGACATTGTTAGCGAAGCAATCACCCAAATTTACGCGAAAATGTTGCTTAACAGTATCTTGAAGGAAAAGGAGTGAGAAGATTAAGGTAGTCTAATGTAGCTGAAAAGGATGTTATCAATAAACTATTCCAAAAGATGAATTTGAAGGGATACTAAGGGAAAATAATGAAAATAATGAAGTTTGGCAAAGGAAGCAAGCGAGAAATCCTTAAAATTTGGTAGAAAATTATTTTTACAATATTATCTTTACTTGTTTGATCATCTATTTCGACGCTTTTTTTCTTCATTCTGCTAAGATTAATGAATTAATTAAAAAAGAATTTGCTTACACCAATAACCTCGGATTGAAATTCATCAACTGAACTACATGGATTAGTTTTAAATCGGCCAGTAACAATGAAAAGTCAAAAATGCGTTATTCGTCTAGTGAAAAAGGCTGCTTTCCAAAGTTCACATTTAAAAGCAAACAAATGTTTTTCGTTTTATATCTTCATGATGGTTAAATAAATTGTTGGTATTTATTATTTCATTCATTTATTTGCAATTCAATTTATTAGAATGGATGCAAGGTGTAAGTCATAAGCAGTAACCTTATCATTTACTTCTATTTACTTTATTTATATCCTTTTGAAGCAGTCTCTTCCTTTCTGAAGATGATAGGACTATAATTAGTGAAGAATATACGAGGAAGAATTAAGGCTATACAATTCAGCTCGACTTTAATAATTAAAATAAAGCCATTTCCATTCCAATTTTAATCAGCTTTGTTCAACTAGAATGTTTATTCTACTATTCACTCAGAATCGAGTGGTACAGTGGGAGGTTCATTGGGTTATATTGGGTTACTGCTCTAGTTCTGGAGTGCTAAAGTTGCTCTTCCAGCAAGAAATCCACATACTGGTGACCTATCACCACATAATTCCTTGCAAAGTCCATTTAATCTGGCAAGCCAGTGAAGCTAATCTAACCAGAAACAGCAAGCGCTCTCCACACCTTTAAGCGCTCCACACTTAAAAATTGGAATTATAAATCTGGAATTCAGCGAAAGTTATTAGAATAAAATTGAAGCATTACCATCAAGAAATTCTCAAAAGCAATTTCTAAATTTTCGAAAACTATTTTCCAAAAAAAAGTTAAAACTGAATTTCGGTCATCAAAAAAAAGCTTTAAACGAACAAAATACAAAATGTGCCAAACTTGAATCAATAGGAAGTGCTTAAATGCGATTTATTGCAAAAACCGATATTGCGATAAATTTTATTCGCCAGTGAAGAAGAAATCCGATCTTGAATTTGTTATTTCTCCTATCGAAATGCTTCTTATATATTGAATTTCTAATTTATATTAATAATAATAATAATAATAATAAGATGCATTAAATTTTCGAAACCTATTATGAGAGGTCTTCAAAAACAAAATTTCATTTGCGTGCAAATCTATAGGTCGTCGGAAAATTTATCGGGAAAGTTTCTTTAACCAGAATTATCTATTTCAACCTGAATCTCACAAAGTTCGATGTCTAGTTTCGCTTTTTTTCGCCTTCCTTTATTCAAGAGAATATAGATTTAGGTGGTAAAAACGAAGTTGTAGCAATTGGCTGCCTCAAAGCTACAACGCCTTTTCGTTTCAACCATGTGTCATATCTTTCAATTTACAATCTACAGTAAAGGCGCATCAGATAGGAGGCAGAACATCGGCTACTACACTGCTCAGGCTAAAGCTAACCGTGGTTTCGATTTCTATTCCATTGCGAGAGTAAAATTGCCATTAAAAGCGAAATCCAGAGATGCTCACAAGTGGTCCTCTGGCAAAACGATTAAAGCAGTTAAAAGATATTATTAGTTTATCATTTTGGCTGTTTAAGTATGTGCAACGTAATTCAACGTTGTGTTATATTTGTATTTTTAAATAAAAATGAATTTACTGAAATTTACTGAAATCCCACAGGATAGAAATCGATATTTAATAGATAAAAAAAAGACTTACAGAAAAATAAATAACGATTATAGTCAACTTATAATAAAACTTATAATTAACTTACGACCATGTTATTGCTTGTAAACGGAATAAATCCTCGAAAATTGTGAAAATTTGCGGAGGAAATGTCATCCTTTTTTTTATTTTCAAATTTTGCTGTAAATGAAATGAAAAAAAGGCATTTTCTTGTGCAACTTGTGTTATTTGCGAGATAGCAAAGATTTGCCCAAATTTTTTGCTTTGTGTACGTTTCAATTAAGTACCATTTTTTGTACCACAATGTAGATTATTGTAGATTTATTATTTGAACTCTTCTCATTTATTTTCGGTTTATTCAATGCAATAATATAAATTCTAAAATTTCTATAAATTCACAAAATGTAAAATATTTAACGCAAATAATTGAATTCATTGGCTATAAAAATCAGGCATTTTGCTATCCGTTGATAAGCTATCCAGAAAAATGCAGGGAATTTATACGTTAATGCATGGCAAATATAAGAGAAAGCAAATATGAAAAGGAAACGCTCTCTAATGCTCTGAAAATTTCACTGCTTCCCGGCCACCTTTTAGATGGCCGGAAAGTTAAAACTTTATTACAGCGAGCGAGATCTCAGTGCTTATTTCATTTAATTACAGTCATAATATTTCACAAAAGTTTAACGCGAATGAAACATTTACTTATTTACAAAACTTAAACAATTTTTATTAACCAAATGAAATTGTTGGTCTTTATTTAGACGAAATGAATTCTTATTCGAGAATATATCTTGAAATCATTTAATATTCTACGTTTCCATTCCAATTGATCGACACATTTTACGGTCATTTTCATGATTTTTAAAATAATCACTAAGACGGTGCAGTGATTTGCTGTTAGTAACATTTGTTTTGATAGACAATTTGAGGAATAGCAGTGCCAGTCCCTAAACTTTTTGCGTTTAACAATTTTATTCAATATAAATTTATTACGTCCTAAATCTTTCCTCGCTTACCAGAAGTGGATTTCTAGAGAAGTTCAACATAAAACACGATATTTTACGTTCTGGAAGCTACAAAATTTCTAAATGACGAATTAATTTTTTTTATTTTTAAAAGCAAACAAATTATGCCGAAAAACATTGCTTCAAAATCTTCAGTGCCAATACCTCCAAATTTACCATTGAACTTGAATTTAATTAAACTGGACTTAATTTAAACTTATTTCGAGCGAAGCAACAAAACTTTCTCGTTTTATTTCGCCACATCGTTAAATCCGGAAATCCTTTTGAAATGCAACTGCACTTTCTTGCACGCAATATTGCATGTAGGAATGACTTTGCTAGCGATTTTTTAGTGTTTGCGATCTTTGCACTCCAGCATACAACGAGAACCAATAATAAAATGTTGGAGACTTCATTCTCTTTATTTTGACTTTTAATTTTATACTTCTAGGTATCAAACTGGCATTAAATTGTGCCACAAAATGCATAAATATACAAAATAAAAATGAAAAGTAAGCCAAAAATTCATAAATTAAATAGTTCGAGCTAGGGTAGTTTATATCACAGAATTAATGATAAACCCATGAGTATCACTGATAATTGTTGGTTCTTAATGAACAATACCAACAATTGAAAAAAAGAATAAAGTAAGTGATGGTACAGCCAATGTCGTCTTTGAACATGAGAAATCCGATTCATCCTAAAAATATTACCGGTTGCCTTTACCTTTTTTCTCCAAAACTTTATTAATTATCATATATTTTTTTATAATCTGAAAATTAATATGAAATATGAAAAATGAGCAGAATATTGCAGAAAATGTTCGGTAATAATATAATTTACATCATTTGTATGGAGACATATTGAAGGCGATTTTCTTTCCTTAGCTCGTATGTGACGACAATATCGATCAGCAATATCATTAGAAAATGGATCGGAGGGTTCCATACTCATTGCTTGTTGCTTATCAGATATATTATCAATCTGAAATTTTCGACTGAACTGTGTCGAATCGAACAGCTTGGAAATGTCTTACCCTTGTAGCAAGCGGAGCCAGCCTAATTAATAATGGAGAGTTATTAGAAGAAGAAAAAGACCGAATTCCAAATTGACTTTTCCAGGAAAAATTCACATTTAGTGATTACATAGAATTATATGAAAGGAAGTGTCCTGAAATACTAATCCTTCACTGCTGACGCTCTTAACGAAAAATAAACCTCATTTAAAATTGCGACAATTTCCTCTATTTGATTTTCGTTAATCTTTCAAAACATTATGCGGACTGTCTTGAGGCGATCGGCTACCTATTTTTAAATTTTTTTATGCACTTGTTTCTTTTGTTTGTCATTAAACAATATAAGTTTCTCCCAAATCTTTCCTTTACGCTATGTTTGCCACGACACGACCTACTACAGCAAATATTTCTGTATATTTTATAATTTTGTGATTTGTGTGACATTTTATATATTTATATATATATTTATATATATACATATTTGGTTTAATTACCGAAGTTTAAGGCTGAGATTACGAATAAAATTGTTGTTCGAGGAAATTGTTTACTAGATATCACTGCCCTAAAGTTCAACTATTGTGGAACAAACTATAATTAAAAAGTGGCAGGCAAGTATCAATCCACAGTCCGCTAAATCCAATTCAATTCAATTTTAATCAAACTTCACCCAATTGTTTTTTATAGAGACAAAAACAATTTACAAAAATAAAAAAACTGAGTGCACCTAGAATTTGAAGATTCCAGCAAGGAATTTCTTACGTCTTAATGCAGTTACATTGCTGCCTCAACGATACGGAATAAAAAAGTAATAATTTTAAACCAAGAGTGTTAACCAAATCCTGGAAGTACGAATTTCATGGTGGGATTACCTTAGTAATTGATGAAATATAAAAATAATTAATAAATAAAAGAGAAAAGAAATATTGCATAAACTTATGACCAAGCTTTATCAAGCATCTATAATAATATTTTCGAATAATATGCAAAAATTCAGCTCAAAAGATCGACAACTCTAGTTAATATTATTTTTCAGTTGTTTGTTCATTCTTTACTATATAATCCCACAAAATTTACGGATCATATCGATATTAACTTTTCGATATTTTTATAAACAAATGCAAATTGTTAATAACATAACTGAATCATTTATATAATTATTATAATTATCGCAATCATAGTAGCTATTTTGTGAATATCAAGAAGTTATAAGTTTATCTACCAATTGCCTAAAAACTACGAAAATTAAATGGCAGAAAAGATAACTGAATTTTAAAACAGACTTGAGTAAATGCGAATTGAAGTTCTGGAGGCGAAATCATAGGACACTGGTTTTTATCATAGCAAACGCTTGATGATGTCCTACTTTGAACAATAACTACGAGCAATAAATTTGTGCCATTTACCCAACTAGCATACATTTTCCTGAATACTTTGGCTAAAACTCAAATTAAAGATTTAAAGATTTAACAAAATGTGAGCATGAATTTAAAATTTAAAATTCCAAGAAAAAATGGAAAGTGGATTTTAAAATCATTGAATCAAAAAAATCATTTAGAATCATTTAAAATTTCGCAAGTTGAAGTTTAAATCCGCTTTAATAAAGCAACATACACAGCGCATTTCGCTGGATTCTGCTTACAAGGCCTTTCGGCAAGATTATCACTTATAAGTGATGCTGTATCTGGTATTCGTGGCCCCATCCAACCATCTTCACCCCAATTCGCCAAGAAGAAAGTGGATGCTTTATCACATGCGAAACCATCTTCACTTTCAGTGAACAAGGATGTATAAGCTAAATTTGAATAAAATTTAAACATAATTGCTGCTGATTCAAAAGGAAAATATTAGTATAAGTACATATTGGTCTAAAGAAAATGAAATGTAAATATGATATAGTTCTATCTGTTATCTTCCGGAACTAAATTCAGTTTCTCGAACTTGCTAGCCTTTTTATTTTTTTTAAGAAAAAAATTCGCAATACTTTTGAGCTAAATAATCTATTTGAAATACCAGTCTCATTAAAAAGTAAAACTTAGAGATCCTAAAATAATTAAGATTATACCGATAGTTGGGTTGATAAGCGAACCGACGAGCTGCATGATAGCGAATTCCTTGAGTAATGCCCATAATCGGGTGAAAATCCATAGTACAGATTTTATAACTGATAAGACAGGCTAAATTTTAGAAATTAATGCAACATAAACAACACAACACAAAAAGGACAAAAAAGAATTTAAGAATTCCACAATAAAAATTTAAAATTTCAAAAGAGAAGTCAAAATAACTCAAAAAAGAGTAAACTTAGAAATTCTAGAAAGCCATAACTAATAATTATATATTTATATATATAAAATTTAAAAAAGATAAAAAACTCTTTAAAATAATAGATGATTTTTGCGTTAACCCAGAAAAAAATTTTTGGTTCTTTTTTTTGAACTCAAATATAAAGTAAAAAACATGAAAATTACATTTTAAAATTACATTCATATTTTAGAAACAATATTTTAGAGAGAGAATTTGTAAAAAAAGAAAAAAAAATTATAGAAAATGAATGAAAGAAAGCAGAAAATGCTTAGATACCCTTAAGGCGCCTGCTGCCTGAATAAGAAGAACATCGCGATTACAAACTGCTTGATAATCGACATATATAGTCCTGGAAAAAAAGATTAAAAAACTTTAATTAGCCGAACACTTATAAACAGTAATAGCCAATGTCACGAGATTAAATTAAACACAGAAGCCATATAATATGAAGGCCTATCACAGCAGCGAGTATGAAGCAAATTTTTAATTTTATAATAAGATATTAGTTATCAAAATTGTCAAATTAATTATTTTACTCAGTATAATAATTATTTTTGAGTAAAAGACTCATTGTCGCTTCAGTGATACGATTGATATTACCAAACCATCTTCCCAACCAATTCGACTCGTAATCATTATTTGTTGAAAAAAGACGACTGTATCGAGTGGAATTTAAACTAGTATAAACTACATAGCCATGTTCGTCCAGCAGAATACATATTTGACGATTGTCCTAAAAAATTTGAAAGCGTCACTAATCTTACAGTAAATAATGAAATATTTGGTAATTTCAAAGTAAAAAAAAATTTGAAAAATTGACAAAAATTTATAAATTTACAAGTTATTTTTCTTTAAATTATTTTTTAAATTAAGGTTGTTGGTAAAAATTTTTGAAATGGCTCCAAATTTTTTATCCTTTAAAGATGGGGAAACAAATTTCCGACCTGAGGTCCACAACCGATTTTTTTCAAAATATTTCCAAAAAAATCAACAGTAAATTCTATTCCAGTGACACCAATAAGCGCGCCATTCAAATATATAGCTTTAGTTGCGGTCATTAAGGCGGAAATATTTTCTTGATTGCCATAAGTTGAAGTAGATTCCGATTTGTGCCATAAATTTGCTAAATTTAATTTTGTTAATTGAATTTTAACAGTGAAAATAAGAAATATTTAAAGAATAAACAAGCAGCCAAAATTTTATCAAAAAAATCAGCTATAACATTGATAAATTTCAACTTTCTTTCAATGATATTTCACAATTTTAGAAGCTATCACTAGGACGCTCAGAAATCTTTTCATTTATTTCTTCATCTTCTTGGAACAGCATCCATTATTTCTGGTTTGGCTGCATCTAACATTAGATTGACACACCTTTCCCACAGTCATTCGGAGAAAGCACAGATAGCAGTACTAGTTCAATTATAACAAGTTTATAATGATACAGGTTTCACACTACAATTTTAACTAATTTATCTGATGATAATTCCTATTTTATTGTTTTTAATGAATCGAATCTATCTTATTAATGACTTATTAATAATCGTCGAATTTTTTCCACGAAATAAAAAATACGTCTGAGAGGAAAAATTAAATTAATTAATAATTTTCTCGACAAACTTTTGGTATTAATATCGATAATAATTCGATTTTTCATACGAACTGCTCGTCGATAATATGGGTCTTCAATCGATCGACGATAAATATTTTCAATTAAATGCAAATACGACCTGAAAGAATTTCTTATAATTTCATTAAAAAATAAATAAAGATCGTAAATTAATCAAAACTGGATTTCTTTTTAATGGATTTAAGATGGTTTGATTTATAAATCAAAATATAAGATAGTTTCAGTGAATCCCTCCAATGTGCACAACATAAAAAAATTAATAGAATAGGAGATCTCGGTAGAATTATTTTCAAATTACTCTGGCACGACAATTACCCCAAAATCCTTTGCATCTTTTTGAGTCCCTTTCTAGTTCTGATGTTCTGACATCCATCAAATCCCTATATCCTTCCTCTACATCTCCCTAAATCTTGGAATCTTTAAATTCCTTTAAATCCTTCGATATTCCCCACTTACCCTTTGCAGTTTCGCAGTTAGCAACAGTGATAAAAGCGATAGAGAGTTTAAATGATTTCTACAAATGGATTTAGCAAAAGCATAGCTAAGTGACTGCGAAGATTTTTCATGACTGATTTTATTGACAAGTGGAGAATGAAGAGGATGGTATGTATGTTGGTGATTGATGTGGAGGTAAATTGCATGTTGGTGTTCGTGCGTATTGAACGAAAGTGGAAAACAATGCGTGCTTCTTGATAAGTGGACGAGAGTGGCTTAAGAATTAGGCCAGTAAAACTGTGAGCATTCCCTCTCCCTTTTATCTTAATACTTTTGTTTCTAATTCTCTCTGGAAGGATACACACTAATTCGGAGTGAGGGAAATTAAAAATGGTGAGTGTTGATAGAATTTATTTCATCGGAAAAAAACCAACTTTTGTTGCTGGGATGGAGTACCAAATGATTTCGTTGATTGTGATATGTTAACCAAGTTAGGATCGTTATAAGTTAGGTCTTCAGGAATTTCATCCCAATATTTTATAAGACCTGAAGGCGTCGCCAAAAAAACTATGTGAATTTGCCTCCTATAATCTTTAATCTAATAATAAAGAAAAAATTTGAAAATAAGAAAGAATAATAAGAATAATAACTTATACCGTACTTCTTACACGTTTTAGCATTGTAATTCCACAAATCGATCAGTCCATTGGTAACTTTCATGTCAAAAATGAATCTGTCAACGAGTTGTCGCCTAGATTCACAAAGACGAGGTAGTGCTCCTTCATGTCGCATTTGTTCTACGTATACTCTAAATGCTTCTTCAGCAGTAAGCGAAGAGTCACTGTCATTTAGCAAGCAGTACCGCCTTGAAATACAATATATAAAAGATAAAATAAAGTACTGTGGCAAGAATAATATTTCACAGGTAAATTTTTTTAGAATAATATTAACCATTCAGGATGCATTTTCCAATTTAATCCTTTAAACCAAGATAATTCAATTTCCGCATAATCTATCGGCTTTCTTGGTTTTATACGCTTTTCATCTCCTTTTGCCACCGCTACACCTATCCTATAATCAAATTTATTGAAAAATAATAGCTGAAAAGAAAATAGTCAGTCGAAATTTTTCTATTTTGGAATGAATCAATCTTGATTAAGATAGTTCCATTTCTGTTTAAGGTTCTAAATAGAAAAAATTATACGTGAACAGAGTATCGTCGATACATTCGGCATAGTATGTATTTAACTGCTTGTAAACTCGATCCTGTGAAATGGCCCAATTCATTGGATTTTTTTTAAAATTTAAATACCAAAAGGAAAGCAAAAAAGAACAGGAAGAATAGGAAAGAAGTAATAGTAGCATTAAATTTTTAATATTTCAAATGCACAAAAACATAAGTAGTATGAAAAATTTTAAAGGCCAATTATGTAATTTAACATTTACTAACCAAATTTTGAGTTGCATATAATACATCCAACGTAATAGTATCTTTATTGTTACAATTAAGCATCGCAGATCGCATCTACGAATTATTAAAGTAATTAAAATATTGATTCAGACTTTACTTTGCATTGTACTTTAAAATAAAAATAACAACTAACAAATAATCAAAGGAACTGAAGAAGTTTTTTGATAATTAATTTCAAATTTATGAAATAAAACTGAAAAATAAAGTTATAAAGAAAGAAAAAAAGATAAAACTCGCTTTACACAAGTTTCATTATCTTATCTTACCACCATAATCTTATATCCAATTTTACTGGTTCAGATTTTACTTTATATTGTATTTTAAAAATTGAAAAGAAAGTATCAAAAAAAACGCGAGAAACTGCAAATTTTTTTTCTAAAAGCGTTTACTACTATTTTATTAGATTCGCTCTTTTGGCTGGTGGATTTTGGACCAGACAATTTTCGCTAGGGAGTAAGAAGTTCAGGCTAGTCGCCCAGTGCTACTCGGATTTTTGAAGGACAGGTTTACTCCTGTCGGATGTGGATGTGGAACCTCAAAATCAGCGCTCCAAACTGAAAAACCCAATAAGCTACACTACCTTCTTTTAGTTTCGATGACAGTGCTACCTGGTGAAGCAATAAGCCTGCCGAGCCGAATCATTCTTGGTGATATCCATTGTCACCAAATCACCGATTGGAAAGTTTATTATTTCTCGGAATTTCATCTTGAACCCCGAAAATCAGAGAAAATCAACTCCCAAATTTTATAGAGCAATTGCACAAAAATAAAGAAAATTAAAAAATATTTCTATTAAAAATTATTAAAATTAAAAAATTAAAAAATTAAAAATTAAAATTAAAAAATATTCTAAATTATTAGGAAAGTGATGGAAAAAATTGAAACAAAATAAATTAAAGCACGGAAACATGCATTTTGGTCAAAGAGAAAAGAGAAAGAGAAATTATAGCAGTCGAATACCAAATACCTGTTCTTTCATCGTCCAACGAGCGTTTAACTGAATAATTTGATGAGAAATACCAAATAAAATCTCACTAATGTAATAATATACTCAAAAAAGTTGGTCTACAAGTCAAATGAAATCCGAAAGTGAGGAAAACCATCTTTACTGAATAACAATAAAGAAAATCATAACGACACCATTCGATACAGCCAAAAAAGCTAATAAGTAGCGAGAAAGCAATAAAAACATAAGCATATGCAAAATATTACGGAAGTAGAAAACAGCAAAAGCAAGTTGAATCAACTAAAAAACTGACTTGCCATCTTTTTATGCGAATACATTCAGCATCGAATATATCAGTTTTGCAAGCAGTTGATGACTTCCCAGTTTCAGTTATTTTCAACCAAACCTCAAAAAATGAGGAATTCAAAAATAAAAAATAGGAAAAAATCAGAGAACATACCAATTGCTGATTTTGAGGAACTTCCAATTCAAGAATATCAACATTGTTATAGTTTGCTTTCGATTTTCCAGTAAGTGAATCCTGCGATAAATAATTATCTTATAAAATGAAATTCTGAAAATGGAAAAAAAAACTCGGAGCTCATTTCTAGTTTCAAGAGACATCATATTTAAATATTTCGAAGGGTTGGGTTTATCTCAAGCACAACAGTCATGCACAGTTACGAACTTAAAAGCATATTCACAATAAGGCCAATTCAGAATTTGTATTTACGCGATACTTCAAACATTTTCATAAAACTTTTAAGTTCATTAATAAATTAATATGATGTGGAAAAATGTAGCAAAATTGTGCCAAAATTTAAATATCTCAGGCGGAATATGCTCTTTCATCAGAAATTATCGCGTTATTCATTAAATTTTTAAATTTATTCAGATTTATTTAAATTAAATTTATTTATTTATTATATAATTTATTTAAATTTATTAAATTATTATTAAATTTATTTATCAATTTATTCATTTATATTTATTGAATCATAAATAAATCTTATGAAATTTCAGAAATATTACTTTCGACGAGCTTTTATGCAAAAAATTCTCGTGGAAAATAATAATATGCACCACATTTATTTCCCTCATGGGAATCATTTTTTTGTCCATCTATTGAATGATTTTTGAAGCTCTAATTTAAATTTGTAAAAGCACTTTAGATGATTACAGGCTTTCTGCTAAATATAAAAACAAGAAATGCTATAAAAAAATTACTCATTTTTAGGATCTCTTTTTTATAAAAAGAGAAACTGGTCAAAAATTGCATATTTAAAAATAAAAGAAATACTAAGCATATGTAAATTAAGGAGAACGAATTATGCATCACAAACCGTTTGCCGAAGCTGTGGATGGAACATCACATATCCATTATTGTCCATCATAAAGGTATAGCTTCGACTTCCTAGCTAAATTCACCGATTAAAAAAATTCGCTTCTGATAGTGCCCAGAAAAACGGAGCTGTATATTAAATTTGAGAAAAACGCTAATGTTAAATCATTTTCGTTCGAATTGGCCAAAACATTAGCAATATCATTCGCTTTAATTACAGCAAAAAACTAACATTAAAGGTATGTGCGAGTTGTGTTAGTTCTATTATAGGAACATTTACTGCAGCAACTCCCATCAGTCTCTCACCTAATGTCACTGGATAACTGACCGTCGTTACATACATCTCTCTCTAAAACTTTTGGCCATTTTAATTAGTATATTGAACAAGTTTCCTTCTAAAATTTGATTGGGAATAAAGTTAAAAAATTTTCACTTACTAACTAAAAATAGAAATTTGTCATTATATTTTATTAATTTATCAAATTTCGGTTTTATTTAAAATATCGAAATTTCAGGCGAAGTAGAAGCGATTAGAATGAGCTGTAGTCAACTGTAAATGATTCGATTCCGATTCAAATAAAAATGGAGTTTGCTGAATAAATAAAAAAACTCACTCTTGCATCGAGTTCCTTTATTCTCGATTTCTGCAAAATGGATATAAACACCGATTTTGAAGTCAAGATTGTTCTCATGAATGAATAAATAATAATAAAAATATCGCAAACGGAGATTTATAACTGGGATTATTATTGAAAATAAAAAAATTCAAACCTTTCTAGCATGTTTAATTTCGGTTGTAAGCTGAAAAAAACATAATTAGATTTGTCAGTTAATTTACAAGTTACAAGTTACAATTCTTGGTCTGATTTTTCTCGAACATAAGGAAAGATAAAATATGAACAATAGTTTTCAGAAGTCTTTTAAGTTATAAACGTAAAAATTTTATTTAATCGAAATATGCATACCAAACGCTCATTGTATATGCCGCTCCATAATAAATCCTTTTGCTTGAATTTTGAAGCATATTTTCCAATTGGCCTTGACATCACTTTTATATAGTGCTAAAGATTTCTTCAGTAATTCATCTTTGTACTGAATAATAATAATTATAAAACAGTGATAATTACTAAGATTTTATTATAATTTTATTATTTGATGCATAAAGCTGTTTTTTTCGACAATCTATCTAGAAATGGCTTATACATATATATATATATAATGGATATATATATATATATATATATATATATATATATATATATAATTATAATTAGAGAAATAAATATTTTCTTTCCTAAAAAAATTTTTTCTTTTTACTTTCACTTTTTTCCTATAGACCTTTTATCCTATTTAATAACCGATTTGCCTGCGCCCGCTTCAAAGGAAAGTTTTTTAATATCCTGGCCGTAATTGTCTATGATCACACGCCTTGCATGGGTGATCTGTATAAAAATAGATTCAGTGCCGAGATGAAAGTCCTAACAGCATCTCTCCCGAAAAAACTACGATTGTCTTAAATCGGAATGCGAGCTTAGAACATGAGAATACTCCGAGAATACTATTTTCTACGGTCGGCAGGTATGGGAACTGGTGTCTCAATGATGATTGCACTGTGCTGAAGAGTACTCTTTTAGCAACCCATATTATCAGCATTGCAGAAGATATCTAGATAAGATATCGAATTACGTAAATATCGCTTGTTCCGTAATATATAGCCAAGTAAAACGCGAAAGCGAAATAATATCATATCAGGTTAAGGTTAGAACCAAGATCCGGATGGAGAAAGTGGAAATACAACGTCTAGCAAGGTCTTTTGACGGTTTCATTTCAAGCTGAGGCATTGAAACAGTCAAACCTAGATGAAATAACTTTAACAACCTTAATCTCCTTAGAACTGCTCAAGAATATTGAATACTGCTCAAGATGAAATAACTCAGGATATACGACTCAGAAAAAAGCAAGCTGAATCTCAAACGAAATGACTACAGACATGATTGCAAATGAGAATCACCAACCAAACACGAGTCATTTAATCACTATAATTCACCAGCTTAAATCAAATAAAACTCCCGAATAGTCTGTTGGCTGAATCTTCAAATGCTTTCATTCATTGGCATAGAAGAAAGAGCAAATATATGACGGGAAAAAAAGGAATTCTGCTCATAAACCTAAGAAAGAGAATACGTTGCAATGCGACAACTGCCAAGAAATCAACTTGTGTTTCTGGGAGTTTTTGCCGCTGTCCTGGTGAAGATGGCAATAAGCGACATCATGATGGGTTCCAACTAAGCCGAACGTAGCCATCGTGATCAAGTTGATAGAGTATTGGAAGAATATTAATTATTTCAAGTATCGACAACTTTCTAACATCTCTCATCATTAGTGGTTAAACTGGTTGCAAGGGAAAGATCTCTCAAAGTTACTTGATCTCTCAAAGTTACGCATCGTTGAAGTAAATTGAAGCCATTCCTTTTTCTATCATCTAAATCTATAGATCCACCTATACGTTCAAAACCTTTCCAGACTATCCAGGTTTTGATTGGCCCACCTCGCTTTTGACACCATCCGTCACAAGATTTAGTAGGCAAAATATGTGTAAATCCCTATGGGCGACAAGAAGATGCGAAAATCTCTCCTAACCCCTACCTCTCTTGTTGATAGTATTAGTCTTGGAACCTTTTTGTAATAGTGATCACAATATCATTCATGCTTCATTAAAATTAGACCGTTATTCACCTCCCTCGAGATCTTCTAGAAGTTATCGTCACTGTAATTACGAAATCTTTAACTCTATCTTCGCAGAAATAAACTGGGATTTCTCATTCTGTTTACCTCCCTCTATCGATGAAAAAGTTAATTTTCTTAATAGCATCATTTTATATCTAATAGACCAATATATCCCCTTAAGAAAAACGAACATTAGGTCGATTCCTACTTTTTTTAAATCCCTTAAAAAAAGTGTCAAGAAGCTTTATAATAAATATCAATTAACCAAATTGCCAAATGACCTCTCTACATATAAAGAAAGCTTAAAAAGTTTCCGTAGCGCCATTCATAATTACTTTTCAAATAAAGAAGAACAACTTTTAAATATTGATAGAAATTCTTACTGGACCTATATCAAAAGAAAATTTGCAAATCCACGTAAACAATTAATTCTGCAACATAATGATAATGATAATGTGATCACCTCTGACATTGATATTGCAAATGTATTTAATCAGTATTTTTCTAGTGTGTTTATTGAGGATAATACTCATACTTCCTGTTTTAACGTAAATCGAATTTGTTGCACTTCTCTCTGCGAGGTTGAAATAACGCTGCTGGGTGTTTACCTTAAATAGGCTTAAGCCGTCCATTTCAGCTGGTCCCGATAACATTCCACAAATAATTTATAAAAAATGCGCAGCCTCTCTGAGTCTTCCCCTATTTTTAATTTATAAAGACATTATGAAATCTGGCCTTAATCCCAAAATTTGGAAATTGTCCCATATAGTTCTCATACATAAAAAAGGAAGCACCTATGACGCTTCTAATTACAGACCTATNCGCCATTGTTATTTCTATTATATATAAATGATATCACCACAGTGGTAATAAATTCTACTATTTATCTTTATGCTGATGATTGTAAAATTTATTATTCTCATGGTAGAGCGAATAGCCTATCTCCACTGCAGGAGGACCTCAACAGAATAGCTGACTGGCTATATGACAGGCAAATTACCCTTTCCTTTCAAAAATGTAGCGTTCTTCACATCATCTCTAAAGGATTCGATCTTCCTAACCTTTTTATAAATAGTAATTTAGAGTCTCACACATCTCCGATCTTGGAATAATCATGGATGAAAATTTCAATTTCGATCTTCACTGCAGAACCATAATAAAGAAATCCTCAAAAGATAATAAATTTTGTTTTCCGCTCGTTTAAGAAAAAAACTGATTCCCTTATCAAAATGTACAAAACGTTTGTTCGGCCACTTCTTGACTACAGTGTTACATGTTACTCCTCGAGATATCGTAAATCAAGTAAAATACTTGAAGGACTCCAAAAATATTTTATACGCTCCTCTCTCCTAATTTTAATTATGAAAGAAAACTTCTACAATATAACCTGGATTCTCTGTCAGTTCGTCGTATTAAACAAGATTTAATTTATACTTATAAGATTTTCTATGGTTATGCTAGATTGTTCAAAATATTATAATTCAAAATATTAATAATTTTGAATCCAACAAGAACTAATGGGCTATAATTACTAAAACTTATGTGTAAAACTAAATTAAGGACTCATGATTTGTTTATTCGTAATATTAGTTTCTGGAATAAATTCTGGAATAAATTCCGAACGACATAGCTTGTGCGCCATCCCTAGATATCTTTAAAAAAAGAATAGATAATATCATTTATGATATTATTTAAAAAATTCACATAATGCAGGAAGTGTGAAATCTCGATTTTTACCATCCGTCAATAGTTATTTCAAATAGAATACTATATTATATATCATTATATTATTTTGCAATTTCCTCTTTATTTTATCTATTGTTTATTTTATTATAATTTTTTATTTTTATTTTATATTTTTATATTTTTGTCATTAATTCTTATTATTTGTTATTTTAACTGTTGTTATTAATACAAGCACATGGCGTTTGCGCCCTACTTGGTTGGTTTTTAATAAATAAATAAAAACGAAAGTCCGCCTCTATATAGCCGTGATCCGTTCCATCTTGCTATATGTTTCTGAGATATGGCCAATAACAGTGGAGGATTAAGAAGTTATTTGCCTTTGATCACTCTTGTCTAAGGTATATTGTATACGGGAACGTCGAGCTGATAAAATATCACATGATCGCATCTACCTTTGTTCAAACACCACCTGTATTATTATTATTACAGAACGTCGCCTTCGGTGGTTAGGCACGTTCTCCGTTCTCCACCACAAGAGTTGTCGCATATTTCGTTACTTGCAAAACCCTGTGATGGTTGGCGTCAAAAGCAACGTGGGTCAATGAAAACCTGGACTGATACAGTCAGGAAAGATTTTGAACGTATAGGTGGACCAGCGATATATAGGCTTAGGTGATGGAAAAAAGAATGGCTTCTATCACTATCGACAATGGCATCAGATCGCGCCGCTTAGAAGCGTCTTATTCTTATATCCAGTTATAGCCAGCCTAACCAGTAGTGAGAGCTGTTAGAAGAAGAAGAAATACCACTTGTATTAACAGTACCATTATAGAATGTTGCATTCGCTGGTTCTTTCGATCATTGAAAGGTTTCCTGAAACAAGAAATATTAGAAGTTTTTTAAAAATATTAATTAGGCTTGGTTACCATAAGATTTCTACTTAAATGTATATGAGATCCTCTGGGATGCAATAAGAGGACGCGAATTTTATATTTTACTATCACGAATAACTCTGCATTCATATTCTTCAATAGTTGGCAATTTTCACTCGGTATACCATCTTCTTTGGAATATCTTCACTAGGAATTTTTTATCTATGGTTTTTTCCAAGTTTCAAACCTGTTGAAGATTTCAAAAAAAATTGGTTCTTTGAACTGATAAGATTCTGTCCTGAACTCCTTATTGTATTTACAGTTATTCTTAGATATCCTTCCAGTCTTTTATTATTTCTTCATATCGTTCTTGATATTTCTTTGTGATTCCACCTTTATTTCCACTGCAAAAGTTTTTTGTTAGTATAGTTCCTATGGCAGGATTAATGGAAATAAAATTCCTATGGGGTCAAAGTTAAATGCAATAAATTAAATAATTCTTTAATGGATTGTTTGTTGTTGATAGAATCTATATTAAATTGTCTAAATATTCAATTCATTTCCAAGTTAATGAATATTTGAGTGCTTAGAAAGACATAGCTATCCTTTTCTCTAATGCATTGATTGACTTCTTCATTGTTGTGTAAATGCATATCATAAATGCATACATTCATTTTTGCTTGTAAAAATATTTCCTTAGACTTTACCTTAGACCTTAGTTTGTTTCGTCCTCAAAGTTACGAAGGACAACGTTTGGCCATGTTATCTAGGAGTTTTATTGGCCTTAAACTTCTGGATGATAGAGATTTCATGTTCTGCTTGCGATTCACAATTGCAAACATATGCCTCAAAGAATGGTTCAACAATGTTGGCGACAGATGAAACAGTGGTTAAGTTTGAAAAATTCCTTTCCCGATTCTTAAAGTCCCCGATTCTTTTAGTTTGAGAAAATTGATAGTCTTGGAAGACGTTGTTTCTTGCGAGTTGCAAATTGTATGCGAATCTTGGCTCTAACCATAACATGGTGAAAATAATCAGTTTCAGCGCGATAGTAACGATTATCTAGTAGGGGACTTTTCTAACGGCGACTGACTAGAATGTAATCAATTTCATAGGAATATTAATTATTCGGAGATTGATTAGATATCCTCTTCAATATATTAGTAGTTCATTTTCTTTGATAAAGCGAAGATGTTCTTCATTGGCGTCTCGATGCCATACTTGCCAATTACCGATTCCACCATGCCGGAATCACTATAACCTTTGTTATCTTTCTAAGGATATTGTGAATTGTTGGAATTCTTTGAGGTCAAACTTAATTCTGAAGAAATTATCCTTGTTTCGGCCATCTGCGCATAAACTTGAAGCGTATAAATTATGAACCGAGCATAGCCCATATGGTTGTTAACCAGCTTCTATTCAATTAAATCGCATAGAGCTTTTTTAGACTTTCATTTTTCAGGTTTTTCAGACTTTCATGACAATCGATGACAATCGCTATTTCATCCCTAGTTGCCGGAAACATCACTGTGATTTAGCCAATACTTCTGCTAGGCTTAATAATTGCTTGAGACCTGAAGAACTCCGATCTTCGACAAATACCGACATTCTCGCACTTCGAAAGAATGTGATGATAAAGCAATAATCGCTTAGCCTACAACTCCATAAGTGATTAATATTCCAATTTGTTATGGCCAATACCTCCCTGCGCGTGCAGAGATCCTTTTTTGTTGATAGGCTCGAGAGCACATCATATTCTCAAGCCTTAGGGTCGTTTTATTATACTGGATTGTATATGACATACATACTTATCGCTTAGTGGCAATACCATGTGAATCAAGATCAGACCTTTGATTAGAGTCTTGGGGGTGGCACTGCAGGTGGGAAATAGAAATTTCAGTAGCTACCCGGGTTCAAAATTGTGATATGTTTACTTCTGGTAAAGAAAAAGGTGATAAAATTAAAGAAGGAAAAAAAAAATAAAAATCTTCGAGTTATGTTCGAATCCATCCGATTCTACAAAAATATTCATTAGAAACATATCGGCTCGTATCGACTTTTCTTTATTCATAATACTATTGGAGAATTTAAAGATTTTGTATAGTTCGTAAATTCTTTTGCAGAGATTTGCAGAGATATGTCAAATATATGTTATCTAGATTACTTTTTATTGCTCTCCATGTATAACTTCCGATAATATCAATAGTTTTGGATTGGGAGAATAAAAAATTCTGTGAATTCAGAATATTAAATGAAACTATAATATCATCGCCTTTTTGATTGTTGAACACACTGGCAGAGACCACTGAAAGTAACAATAATTTAGGAAATTATGATTTTTCATCATAATGATTTTCGTTAGCGGTTATTGGTCTAATCAGTATTTTTCAATTATCAAGATATTTTTTTCCATATTTCTTAGTATAATAAAATCAGATTTGTTTATATGACAATAACATAAAAATCAGGGAAAATCTAAAAATTTCTTCCTTACTTCCTTAAATGCGAGATGAGCAAATATTATATCTTAATATTAACATTAATATTAATAATATTGAGATGATTTGATTTAATTTAATTTAATAATTGCAGAAAAAGTGTCAAAATAATTTTTTGATACAAAGTTGTGTAAAGATGAACTGAAATTAGCATTAGCACATTTTCTAGGTTGATTCATTAATTTTGTTTTTTTTATATTATCATTATATTACATGATTCTTGAATAATGTAATTTTTACGAGAATTACGAAGTAATAAGTGGTGAAAAAACAAGCTTGTTTTTCAGACTTCTAGTGTTAAATACCAATATAGAATGGCTGATTGCAAACCTATTAGCAATTTGTCAGAGTTAAGCGGGGTATAAATGTTAAATTGAACAATAGTACGTAAATTTCTTCTTTGTTCTTCAACAAATTCCTTTAAGTTAAGATTGAGGCTATCTAAATAAGCTATGAGAAAAGCAGTCGTAACGATAATAATGACTATATGACATTAAAAAAAAATAAATTAAACAGAATTATCCATAATTTTTTTTAGTATTGTTGTATTAATGTTTAAATTTTATTAAAACGAGCGCATGATTATTGCTCCATTAGATCTTCTCTAGATGGATAAAAATGAGTAATTCTGCACTCTACTTCCATCATATGCCATGGTAAATATGTGTGAAGACGCACGGTGCAAAAACTATCTATGGTCCACTTTCTTCTTCGCGTATTTGTCTTAACCGAGAAAAAATCGTTTAATCGAAGCAACCTAGCGAATTTCACCATGGTACATTTTGATAATTCAAAATTGCAGTTCTTCCTATAGCACTCACGGTTTCTGATTTGGCTGGGTTCACCAACCAGGAATCGACAAGACCAGAGAATCATATGAGTATGAGTATGAATATAGAAGTACCAATAAATCACAGACAACTTCTGGTTTCACTTTTAATGATTTTAATGAATCATTCATATCATTCGATAAGATTCGACAAAAATGATGCTTAGTCGCTGCCAAGTGAATATCCAATCTTTCAAAATTCAGGTCATCCTTATTTGTCTAATTTGTCCCTGCATTATCAATCAGATAATATCAAAGGGCAAATCGACTTTCCGAAGGAAAGTAAATAATCAATAAAAAAATGATGGTTTAAACATATTCTTTTCACATTGGATGAACTCTGCGCTCCAAAAATAGATAAAAGTCAGTTGGGATTTAAAATCCGAATGATTTTTTAGAAAGCACAGAATAATATAAACAAAAAATTTATTTATTTTATAGTAAAAAACTTAGAATTTAAGCAATAAGTCGAAGAGTTCCAAAAAACAATGTTATTGGTGATTATCAATTGGCGATTTTATCACTTTAGAAATATCTTCATCGATTCATTTGTTCATTAAGGTTTCTTCATATTTCTGCCATCATTTTAATATCACTCGCAAACAAGCGAAATTCTGCAAATCACTTTTTCTTTACGCTGAATAGCTGAAAATCTTCGAATTATTGCTGATTATAACTGATAATTGATAAAGTAGAAGAATTATAGCTGATTATAATTGACAATTGATAAAGTAGATAAATTAGTGCTCATCCTAAATCAACGCTGGCTGTTTGCGAGAAATTTTTTAATTAACAATCATTTGGAGATAATAGTTCAAATGAATCCAAAAACCACTCGAATATAAAACCCTATTCCTGTAGTAGTCCGTATTTTCGCACTCGAATATCATGTCAAAATTGTGAAAAAAAGCCTAAAAATTTGAATAAGCTAATCAACGAATAGTGTTTCGGAAGTCCAAAGAGATCAGAAGATGTAAATATTTGGAATGCTTCGAGGCATGAAGATTATAAAGTAAATTAATTAAATGGTTATGAAATATTTCCCATTCATAGCATTTATTTACTACTGGAACTAATTGCCCATTGGGGTAATTTCTACATATCATCTTCTAACTTTGAAATTAAACAAATCTGTAGGCGATGCATTCGTTACTCATGATTTATTTTTTGATAATATTACTTAAAAAATCATTTTGGCTTTGGCTTCACTAGTAGTGAAGCACTACTAGTAAGGCGAAAGGTTAATGGCTAAAATAGCTGATAAACTGAAAATAGATTTAAAAGTTATGGAAATTTAAAATAACTTAAACCTTATATCACTTTTTTCCCCTATGCTAAGAGTCATTTCTCGTCCTATTTGCTTGTTTTTTTTCAATTCTTCCAATTCAATAAATTTCATCAATCCCTTTAATCGTAGCCCACTTGTCATTGTTCAGATTATTGAAATTTTTCAGACATTTTTCAGATATAATCATAATATGAAAGCAATTAAATAATGTTGAGTTTTACCTGATTTCAGCTTAAATAAGAGTAGAACACGGAATGCCTCTTTAAATCTTAGCAATTTTTTCTAATAATTAACATACTGAAAAGAAGACTTTATGTTCCTAATCTATAAATAAGCTTTAATAATAATTTCAATCCAGTAGATACTGCAACATTGGAATTAGATTTTTTTACGGCTATTATTAGAATTCAAACTAAATTTATTATCTAGGTGAACATGACGTATATGGATTTATATATATATATATATATATATTTCTAATTCGTTGATAGATCAGGATTTATAAAACATAAAAATATTCCCGAGCATCTTTAATTAATTTCTCAGATTTATTAAATTTATGGAAGTAATAACTACATTATATTCTAATAATAGCCGTAAAATAATTTTGTAGATTTTGATTGAAACACTGATTTTTAATAGATTTAAACCAGATTCAATTTTTTTAGGGAATTCTTTACATCAACTCAAATATAAAGTTTACCACCTTTTACTGCAAGGTCTGAAATATCAGTCAAAAGAAAAAAATATTGCTGATACAAAATAGTGAGGAATCAAAGTTTCTTGAATTGAAATATAATACATTGATCAAACTTAATGAAATCTGCTTTTATTCAAGTTATAATTATGATGTAATTATATATTTGAGTCATAATAGTATACATATATATATATACTATATACTACAGTTATAATACTTAATATTTAATTTTTGAACGTATAGATGGAACAACAATATATGGACTTAGATGGTGAAAAAAAGAATTGCTTCTATTACGGTCGACGATGGCATCAGATCGCGCCACTTGGAAGCGTTTTACCCGTAGAGCTAGTCTAACCAGTAATGGTGAGGGTTGTTAGAAGGAGAAGAATACTTAGATAATCCTACAATGGAATGACTATCGTTAGAATTTAGAATGATTTCTAACTGATATATGATCAAAAAGGGAAAGAACCAAAACAGTTAAAGTATCCCAAACATAACTGATTCTAAGTCGGAATAAAAATCATTAATACACATAATTTGGTAGCGATTATTAAATAACTGGAAATAACTGGAAATTATTAAATAACTCCATGCTAAGAGATTTCCAATAATTCCCAGATTATTAATAATAATTTTCAAAAATTTATTGTATCAGATCGAATCAAACATTTCAGCCAAGTCTTTGGTATGTTTTCATTAATTTGTATGGTTAATTCTTTAATTTTATTCTAAATAAAAAGTATGTGAAGTTGACTTAAATGTTGCCAATATGAATGAATTTTCAATAATGATAACTACTGATAAGGCCAATAAGAATAAAAAATCCTGACCTAGAGCAATATTTTCAATTTTTTCAATGATGAAAGGACAAGCCTTAACCCTAATTATATCGAATTTATTAGCTGAGGGTTCTTTTATATTCAGACAAATTTTTTGCTTTTCGAAAGCAGAAAAGGAATGAGACCTCAGTGGACTCGCATATGCAAATGGATATTTGAGATAATGGATTTTAAATTATAAAAAAAATTAAGATAAAAGAATTAAAAATAAGTAAAAAATAAGATATAAGGATTGAAAATGATATTAGATAAATGAAAATCTCCATTTTTTAAAATAATTTTGTAACAACAGATTTTTTATAAAATTTTTTCCATCATTTTATATAAATAATTTTAATGTTTAATTTTAATATATCTCTTGATCCAAATTTTGAACTTTTCATGAAATTACCGTAACAAAAAGAAATAAAGGTAACAAAAATGATCATTCATGAAGTTTTCCAGTTGTTTAGAAACCAATGATTAGAAAACAATAATCTTGAAGCAGCAATTGCAAAATAAACAAAAGTCTAAAATTTTTAATCGATTTGTACTTTAAACTTCCTAGGCTTCTAAATTTAATTTTAAAATAAGTAAGAATGCTATGTTTCAGCGTTCCTTCACCAGAAATAAATGTGTCATTAAGAAAATCTGAGTGATGTTAAAGTCTTAAAAATCACCTGAAATATCAATTTCATATCAGTAAATATCATTTTGGCATTTTTAGATTGCGGTGTAATTTGCTGCACTATTTATTCTTCTAAATTTTATATTTAAAAAGCGCATTAGTCAATCAATCTTATTTTGAATCTTAATCTTAATTAAGTAATCTTAATTTTGAAGGGTAAGTTAAAATATCAAATCATTTAAGAGAATTCAAAACTTTCAAAAATTTTTAAATTAAAGGTGAAATTTTCTAAATGTGTGGGATTTCTAACAATCATGTTGAAGCCAATCTTCATGAAAATCAATGATAAATTAAAAATTAAATTTAAATATCAGATTAAAGCATGATTGACGAGAATTAAGCTATAGAATTGGATGCGAAAAAAGAATCTTTTTCCACCCATAGGAATCCAGAAATATATATATGTGTTTAAATTAACTCATATTCAGTACTGCAATCAAGTTCATCAAAATGTCACAAATGCATTTATCCCAGCAAAATCGTCATCGTTTTATTTATTGATTGCATTTTTTTGTAAACTGCGAATGGAAATTATTACAAATGGCATCGTTATCAACAACAAATTATAGGTGAATCTGAATGGTTTCTGGGTTTTTTAGAAATTTTTTCGACATTTTCAAATCCGTTTAATCATCATATTTTTTACGCAAGCCGTTATTCCTGCTCTGAGTGGCTCTACTATTTTAAAATGAAATCTTTTTGCCAGAGAGCTATATGGGCCGACTTATGGACTCCCATCAACCTCCGTATGGCAGGTTTAATACCATCAAGGGAACCATGATGATTTTGATCACGTTTAAGCATCATTTCACTAGTTATTCAATCTCAACTTTATCGCAAAAAATCTTCTTCAGCTCAATATGAGTGCCACGTGAAATCTTTGATTAACGATAACATAAATATATTAACCTATTGGCTTAAATCGTAGAAGTGTGAATTATTGTTCAGGTATGACTGAAATCAACGAGTTTCGTTTCTATGAAAAACTCAACAATATTATGATAATTCGTGATGGAATCTAGCGATAAAACCTATCATTTTTGAAATTTAAAATGTTTTAAAAGCGACGGTTATTTGCTGTTAGCTATTTATTTGTCGTTTTACGCATTTTCCATGATAAATCGAATTTTGGATAAAGAGCTTTTTTCTCATGTGTGGTTTTCATAGATCATTATTTTTGGCACTCCACTTGCTGCAATCAGCTATTTCAAATTTTTAAAATTTTTGATTGCGACCTTCACTTCTATTCCATTAATCTCGAACGATATTATTTTTCAGATTTAATGGCACTTTATTCATTATTTTTATCATTTGAGTGAGCGGATGAATAATACAAACAATTTTTCGCTTTTTTTCATTTCGAATTAGCAATAAAAACAAATTAAGGTGGAATATTATTTCATACTAACTAACTTACTTACTATTTAATCATTCCTTTCATCAAATTGCTAAATTTTGCTCATTTTTCTCCTCATTTATTGACTGCATTATACATAAATTTTAATTGAATCGGTGATATTTTGGCTTCCTTGGCAATCCAATTATTAATATTACTAAAATTGATTGCATAATACGAATAAATTTAGTATAAAATAATAATTTCAGAAATTTCTGGAAGTCGGCTCAGTTTCAAATTTTATTATGCTTATTTCTTGATATTTTGAAAGGCAACTTTTACGGAATATTCTTAAATTAAAATAGTTTGGGATATAATGTTGCTTCGAACTTCATTTTTTCATAAAAATATTTTTAAATGGATTTTTTTGCGCTTAAATATTGTTAGAAATAAAAAATGATGGAGGATGCAAAATCTTCAAAAAAATTTGGAGATTTTGATGAAGAACCTTATATAACTGCCATTTCTATAATTTTTCAGATTTATTTCTGTTGGTGCTTATAATCAATCTGGTAATTAGATAACTTCTTCTTTCCATTTAAACACTTAGCTCCAAATAAGCACTTTCTATTTTTTGGCATGATGCTTTTTCATAAGAGAATTGTGTGTGGAAACAAGTATAGGCGAGACTTCACCATTAATCAGATTAATCAGATATTTCACTATTAATGGCAGATTTACTCCAGGAATAGAACTCACAGTGATAGTCGGATCTGAAATCGCATTGGTCTCTTTATTTAATTAATCATTTATTTCATTAATTGTTTGTTTTATAATTTAATTTTTTTAAAATGATGATGTGCATATTCTAATTGAATTATGAGAAAAAAAATCCAAGATTAAAGCACCATTCTTCCTTGTTGGTTTATCTTTTTTATTGGACTATATTCGATGAACATCAATTAAGGCTATGAAAGTTATCATTCATCGTATTACACTGTTTTGAAATCTGAACCTTTTATCACAAATATCATTTTTAGAAGATTTATATAGCTTTTATTTTAAAAAATCTAATGTCCACAACTCGTATACTTTTCACTTAAAATCTTAAAAATATTTCTCTTTGAATGAGATTTTGAGCATTGAGAAAGAGGCCAATTCTTCCGGATCATTAAAATGTCTTTTAGATTTTTAGAAGCATTTCAACAGTTAATAATAAGCAAATAATTCCAATGCCTTGAATTTCTTAATCAGTTCTTAATGCTCCAATGAACGAGTTAGTTCCATTTTTTTATTTTTTTTACCTCGAAAAATTAAATGCTACATTGAAAAATGTTACATTGCACTGATTCTGCAACGAATTTCAACAGTTCAACAGAATTTCAACGAATTTTTATGAATTTTAAAACAGTTTTTGCAAATTCTGGTCCAATGATTCAAATAATCGTTTAATATTAATATTTTATTAATAGCAATTTTTTGCATTCCTAGGTGTAGAATGATAATATTAATTTTAACTTGTTTTCCTAAACCATTTGATTATGTCAGTTCCAAAAATTTCCAGTCATAGAAAAAAAGCTTCTATGGTCAGCGGGGTCAAGTTAGTTGTAGGAATGATAAAAAAAATAAAAGCGAGTGAATTTAAAGAAAAAAATTCAAAGAGAATATTGTCTCAAGGGGAAGATGAGAATAATTATGCAATTTGGGGGCGAATGATTGTGAAATGGAGAAAATAAAGCGATTTTTCGATGTCGTCATTAAAATGAAATTAGGTTATTATTGTTTGGCTATGGCAGGAAGATATCCCAGAAATTTTAATCTTTTGCTTTTTCATACATTTTTGGAATTTACTTACCTTATTTCGACAAAAAGTGCCTATTTAAGCGTAATTTGGCGAAATTATTGAGAAAAATCGTGCCAATTCAGTTGTTTAAAACGAAAATTCGAAGTGCTCTATAATGAAAAAATTTCGCTTAACAATTTTTTTTTGCATTTCTCGGAGAATGAATAATTTTTTTTCGTGGTTCTTTACTTCAGTCCTGGGTTTGGATCACCTAACACATTGAAATTCTTTCACGGTTTCTATCGTCTGAATTTTTATACAAGAAATAAGTGAATAAAATATATTGATCTTCAGCCTTCAATGTAAATTTTTTATAATAAAAATATATTTCAAAGAATAACAGAAATATAAATTGTGGCTGCAGAGGGTTATTGATGCGTTAAAACTATGGTAATTAATCAAATCAAAATTTCTCCTTTCTAAAGACTTGGTTTTATCAACCGATTCTATATAAATTTAAAAAGAAACAAAAATTTTAATCCATTTCTCGCTTGACTACTTTACTTTACTTGAGTTTCAATTTTATTCGTTAGAAAATTGAATAAAATACAGGCAGATATCCAATAAAACTCAAGAAATTTTCAATTATAGCCTTCGAAAGTTTAATAGATTTTTTTATTGTCAATTTTTAAAATTATCGAAAAGTTAATTCTGGTGTTTTGCTTTACTACTGAGGTGATTGCGGCATCGCACAGAATAAATTATAGAATTTATACAAATCACTAATCAGAAAATTATTACAAGTAACCTTCTAATTACCTCTACAAAATATCAGAAAAAAATTTTGATGAAAATTAGCATAGGAATGCACTACATTTTTAGCTGCTCAGGTATTAACTTATCTCATTTTATTACATTATCACTAGCTATAATGTACTGATTCAATTTAAGAGCGCTTAATTGACTAGTCTCTAAATACTGATAATACTAAAGTTTTGTCCGCGAATCAATTCGCGATAGAAGGTGAATCGCCAATAACGAGATTTCGAAAGGCATGTTAATTTCTGCAGGGTCTGGAAAATCGATGCACTGAAACAAATTGACAGAAAAACGAAATATAATAATCCACGAATAAAGTGCATAAAATGCTTGCATAAAATCAAATGAAAAACTGAAAGTAACTATGTTTTCTGTTTTTATTTAAATTTTAACGAAAAGTAGAAAAGTATTTATTATTTCTGTAGGCGTAAAACGTAAGATTTGGCGAAATAGAGAAATAAAATATGGATGTATCACTTTTTTACAATAGTTAGCCTTCGTGAATTGAAAATCTTATTCTGCCTTTCCCGTTCATTCCTTTCTTATCGTGCCTTGGCATGCAGGTGTTTCATAAAAACTTAACAAGTGTATTTTAATTTTCTCATTTTTTAAAATATCATCAAGTTTCATTTATTTGTTTAGTTGATATATACAGAGGTTTGGCCGTTTTTTATTTGAAGCATTTACCACTTTCTATGGCCATAATAAATCTAATTATGGATTAACCAACGCATAACAATAATACCATCCTTCACTTATATTTCACTTTTATTTCTGAGAATAGATAAATCCACAGAGTATCCACAAAATGCACAAAATTTAATGATCCGCATGCTTCGCCGGTTTTTTGCTGTGAATGATATCTAAGAATTCTTTGATAGTAAAAAACATCAATCATTTTAGATTGTTTGGTTATATGGATTTTTCTTTAATAAACAGTCAGGTATATTTATCTGCTTATTGGGAAACTGAAGAATGGTATTGCCTGTCGGAGCACCAGAGCACACTCTTATAAGGTCTTCACAGCCTAATGTTAATCTTACACGTACCGATGGAAATCGAGTAATTTCAGCGCTTCGATCAGATACAAAGGTGCTATCCACACATATTAGCGATCGAGGAGGTTATTCTCAGTCTCAGCCGCTACAACAATTAATGTTACCATCATCAGTTATGATGAATCGTTATCATCAAGGCCGACACACCGAAATGACTCTCGAACTTGGTGGTCAGTCAGGATTCTTCGGAACAGTAGGTGCATAAAAATACTTTTAAGTGCTTAAAGTATTCGTCACTGCACCATTTAATATAAAAAGACAAAAGGAGAAATAAGGAGAAATACTGCTTCAGACAGAATTTTCAATGGGATCGAAAAGTGTTAATTAAGTGAAATGGAAACTATTCATTTCTTCATGATTTATTCTAATTGTCTAATTTATTTTTATCTGCACCGAAATATATCTAATTTATTCTTGCTATCATTCAAGCATTTTTTCAGGTTTCCGTAGAAATTTTCAGGTATTGGGAGCAATTTTACTATTGCTCATTGTAATTTTACTATTGCTCTACATACTTTGATTTGTTCAGGGATTGTTACGTGTGAAGCAGCAACGAACTCGAGCAAAATCAGTACAATTAGGCAATTTAGAAAACTTATTTAATGCAGACATGATTGAATCACTCGATTACGAATATGATACTAAAGAAAATGAGCCATTAATACGGCAGCGTGCTGGTATAAATGGATCAGCCAGGTCAGTTTTTTTAGTAATATTTTTTAAATATTGTAGGACACTGCAAATTTTACAAAATTTTTTATAAAAAGAAAAAACTTTTTTAATTAAAAAAACTAAATTTTCCACTTAAATTTTCAAATATGAACATTTCCAGTTGACCAAAGTTAAGAGTAAAAGAACAGATTATTCAAAAGTTTTCTCTTGTATTTCAAATGGACCGGATTGCTTGAATTTCTAGAATTTTTCCAAGCTATTCCATATTTTCAACAGCTATTGCAGATCACGACTATCAGCACGAATGTCTCCATTTAAAGAAAAATGTTTGCCGTTGACGAAGGAAGAAACACTTGAACTATTATTACTCCTCAACGAAACAGGTTTTTTTAATGGAAATTGTCATAAATTCGCACTTTACCATCACATTACCTTGTTTTTTTTAGGCATGTTGCTTTAAAATTTCATGAACTGACTAAGTATAAATTAGTATTTTCTTTGAAGTTTGTTTTCCATGCTACTAAAATTTTGAATAAGCATTCACTAATTGTCAATTGACCAATAATTGCCAGAATTTTAGGTTTAGTGGATAAGACTTATGGTTCATTTAATTTTGCGTATTATAAAGCAATATGTTTTTAATGATAATGATGAAAACGCAGTCAAAAACCTTGGACAAATATTTTAGAATATAAAAAGCTATTTTATATACTTTTTTTCTAAAGCTCCTTCTATATTTTAGTCTATTTCATAATATTTTTAACAAATTGGATTACAGATTTGAGAATAAGAAGTAAAAGATTCCGAAAAGTCCAAATGAGTTATTTTTAAAGGTTTTGTAGGAATTCCTGATCTTATAGCCAGAAATTTGGGAAAAAATTGATAAATCAAGCAAGAAACAAGATCCAAAATTAAGAGGAAATCTGTCGCAAAACTGTCGAAAAGCTAAAAATAGATTGAATGAATCTTGTTGAAATTTTGTTCGAAATAGTTCAAAAATTTGATATATTAGATTACAAAATTTTTGATTCTCTTATTTTAGATAAAATCAAAATTTAAAAAAGTTGAAATTCGCAAACATTTGAATACATAGGCAATTCTAATTTTGATTAAAATTTCTCGTCAACAAATTTAATTTAATTCATATCATTTTAAGCAGCACATTTTTCTGTTTTAAATCTAAATCTAAATCTTACATTTGGGCATTTTTAATATCGATATATCTCGTGGGATCACAAAAAATAACGTTTAATATACAAAATAAATCTCAGCCATGAATTCAATGAATTTATCTGCTAACTTTCTAGCATCTAAAAAATTTTTGCTCTTGTGCAAAAGTAACGAAAACCTAAGAAAAGTATCCTCAAGCTACAATCCAACCACGACAACCTTACATCTTTGAAATTATTAAATAACCAGTTAAACCAGTTGACCTTTGTCTATTAGTTTTCATATATACATATATATATATATATACAAAAATACACAAAATACAAATAAAATACAACATACAAAAAAATTAAATATATATATTTTCGTTATCTATGTTATTATTACTAAAATTGAAATTGATATCAACAAAATTAATTCGCCAATGAAAATCCAATGTAATGTCGACCAATCCATGATAATGATAATAAAATAAATAATCCTCTATGTTGCAACAAACAAATCATGAATAAACCATTATTTGTAGAAAAAGATTAAGATTAAATGCTCCAGATAATTTCCGATACGACATTTTCATAGGAAATTTTTTAAAACATTCCCAGCAATTAAGTTTTTTTAAATATGATGATGCAAAAAATTGGAATTTCAAGAAAATTTAAATCTCAAATCAAATCACAAAATTTGAACTAACTGATTACCCCTTAGAAATTTTCGCCAAAATTTTCATCACAAATTAAACGAAAATATAGACTTCTTAAATAATGGCGAAAATTTGCATTAGCATAAATAAGAAGAATTAATCCGTTTAAGAATTCTTTTTAATATTTTCGTATAGCAAAATTTTTAGATCCTTCTTGAAATCAACAAATGCAACGGTAGCGACTACTCTTATAAATAAATATGAACAATTGTTCAAACAATGCTTTCAGTTGTTTCCATTTATTCTGTTCCACTTTCTTGGTCCATTTAATAATATGGTCTTGGTCCATATGGTCCATAAAAATTATTTTCTGAACTTTAATTTACTCAAGTCGGTTAGAAGAGGAAATGATAGTCAAACATGTCTTTTTTCATGATTTAGATATTACTAATTCTGGCAAGATTCTGGCTATTAGGATGGAACATTTTGCTAGAAAACAGCTTGGGAATATGGGAGGATACTACCATTCAGATTTAATAATTGAGTGAATAGTTTTCCTTTTTTTTTGCATCTACAACAAATTTTACTTATTAAAAAATTTGTTTACTTATTATTATGGAATTGAAGCTATATTTTTAATATTTATATCTTTACTTATAAGTTCTATTTTATAATTTTACTTATATTTTTTAATAGGAACTATCTTTAAATAGGATATTTTTATTTAATGAATTGATTTATGAAACTTAAAGCTAATTTACGAGGATCTCTAGCCACATGAGCTTAAAATATGAAATAGTATTTGAATTTGTCGTAGTTGTTGGTTTGTAAGAATAAGTTAAACCGATTTCGCTAAGAATTTTACAAATAAGCCCATGGGATTACAAAACGGAGTTCTCTCCAGAATTGTTTATCACATTTATGCATAATGAAATTGCTTTATTGAACCGGTTTTTATCACTCTGGTCTTGCATTTTTTTTATAATTCTTTGTAAATAAAACAAGCAATTTTTCGTTATTCGAATTTTTTGTAAATTTAGCTGAATCCAACTTTTATCTTAAATAACGCGCATGAGTTTGAAATATTTATAATTGATTAATATTATCTGATACTCATGCTAATGCACAACTTTCTATATGTCTATAGTTTCTATATTAGCAAATCTGCTCAATAATCTCCATTTTCTAAATTATTTTCTTGTGCCCGAAAAGATTAAATGATTTATACCAATACTTGTAGTTATATTTTTACAAGTAATGTTGATCGTTGAATGATCCTTTAAGTCAGTAGAGTAGAGGTAAGTATGATTAAGTCTTGAAAATACGCTTCATGTTCATTTTTAACGGAAAATCCATCTCTTGATTGCGATGAAAGCATTGAAAAAAAAGTTCATTATTTTCAAGAAAAGAATGTCTGTGTTTGTATCAGCAAATGTAGCAGCAAATTTTAATGAAACTGAGGAACAACGAGCAGCAAGGCTTTACTTACGTCGTGCATCGAAGAGGAAGATTAGCGTTGTTATTAAACTGGAAGATGGCACTATTTTGAGTAATACTTGTGGTAAGCTGAATTTTCCCTCTTAATTTCTTTGATCAAGTTTATCTATATTGATATTGGAATTATCCAAATCCGTCTTCTGTGCTGTTTTCGGATATTGAAGTAAAATATTTCCAAAAAAACAAATAAATGATTTATATTTCATAACAGCAAAATTTGGAACTCGAATTGCATAAGATTGTGCATAAGCATATAGTAAAAATAGGATGTTGTCAGCTGAAATTGTTAAAGTTGCCTTTTAACGACGGAAAGAGTAAGATTACTAAGTTTTTTTTCGACTTTTTTTGGTCTATAAAATATGGAACTAGCAATTGCTTTTTCAAATAATCCTTTATAATTTTTCTAAGTTTCATTTCGATTGTGCAGTAGCTTCATACGATTTGAATTCCATACGATTTACAGTACTGTGGGAGAAAACCGTCTTCCCCTTGTTCGCTTGATACGCGTTTGGATTTCAGATTTCGCTAACACTTGTGTTTTGTGATTTGTAGTGCGACTGGATAAGCCCAAAAACTCAATAAATTTGAAAAAATAAAATATCTTTAAGGTAAGAAAAATCACGAAAGATTGATGCATGACTATTCTAGAAGCAAAGTAAATATTAAGGTTGCTTTCGCTATTTCGCTACTTTATCTAGGAATGATGAAAAGGATATGAATTAAATAAAAGTTGTGGTCTACATATCTTTAAAAAAAGCCAAGTGGTTAGTGCTTATCATTTCTGGCTTCTTACTTTTTTTATATCAACATAGAAAATTTCCACTCCCCCATAGAATTATCGATCGATAAATAAAATCTCCTTCTCTTCCTATCTCCTGGATCTTTTAATTACAAGTTTATCTCTGTAAGAGAAATTAGAGAATCGAACTTCTGATGCTTTACTCCGACACCGATCAAGACAAGCATACTACTACTAGTCATACCACCAGCTCCTGACCTATGAAATATAAATTTCTTAACAGTGCACTTTTTTTGAATGTAATTAATGCAATTTGTAGATAATATCTAATAAATAGTATAGAGACAAAAAAAATTTCTAAAAGTTTGGAAAAAAAATCGCTGAAGAAAAAACAGGGAGGACTAGTAGATGTTCGAAATTTTCGGAAACAACTACAGTCGTTCCCCACTATCATTTTATGGATAAAAAAGGAAAAAGGCTTTACAAAAACTCGATAAGAGATAATGAAAAAACCTCTAAAAACCCATTAAAACTGAAAAAGCAAGAAGAACAAATCGAACAGTAATTTGCTATTATTTTACAAACGTAGATTTACTTTGAGATTATTTTTGATTCAGTAAACTGTTCAACATTAAATTGATTAGAAGCTTCGAATCTGCTGAATTTTCTGACAGTTTTTATTTTGGCTCTTCATTCGTTTTCCTTCAATTTTCTTCAAATTTTTGACAAAAGTTCAAATTTTTTTCAAATCGAATTGAATCAATTTAAATTTATAGAATTTTTTGCTGCATTTTTATCATATATTATTTTTTTCTGGCTTTAGTGGCAGCTGAATAGAATAGTAGTTCAATAGTTGTTTAGCGAGAACTAGGAATGATGTGATCTTTCGAGCTAATCAGAACAGCTATAGGGAAAGTTGAATGAAACCGACAATTAACTCGCTTTCATGAGAGCGCATATTCAACGACATACAATGATACTCATCCTCATCGGCCTTCATGCTCATTTTAAGCAGAATATCTGTCTACATGGTGCATCTTCTTGCCATGCATTCATTTCCTTTTGTTTTATTTTTTCAGTCGGCGATCGAACATTTAGTAAGTCTTCACATAGGGATTAGGAAAAAGCTATAATTTTATGGCGATTATATTAAGAAAATGTTTCGTCTCTTAATAAATATTTTAAAATCCACTGGAAAATCACTGCTCATTCTTGTAGGCTATTTATTCAGCAATGTGCTTGGTAACTGCAAATATTAGCTTTCATTATTTAAAGTGGTAAAGAAAATTGATAAGATTTTTCATTGGGCTCTTCTACATTCTAAGCCTTAAAGAAGTGTTGACTACTTAATATGGCAAAACCTTATCGATCAAAAAATTTCAAAAACCCTTTTCAGATTCGATTCCGCTCAAAAATGATTTTTGCTGGTAAGTTTCTTAAGAAAAGCATCTGTCATTTAAACAAATATTTTCAAAAATGATTCGATTAAAGTGTTGCCTTTTCTGATTCTATTGTACCAGAATATAGTTATTAGAATATTTTTGGGGATATTTTTTATCAGCTCTTCTTTAGCTTATCAATAGAGGCATTAATAAATGCATTTTAGCAAATTCAGTGAGTCTTTTAACTAAGTTACTGCTAAAATAAAGTATGTTCTAATGAATACGTGAATAAATGAATAAATGAATAAATGAATAAATTATGTTCTAATCGCTACTTGTCCATTTATTAAAATTTTCAAAAATATTACTAATTGATTTATCGTATGGCATAAGATGAGAGTTTTTCTAAATGCGTTACCATTTTCTCTCTTCTGCTTTCATCAGTCATATTTTTTAACGCAAAAGCTAGCAAATCTTTACTCATTAATTTTCTTTAATGCTTGAACCAAATATATATATATATATATATGTACGAGGAACAAAATAATTTATTTCTTTGTAAGGTTTGGCATCTATTAAGTTAGCATTACATTACTTGAATTCCGCATTACTTGAAGAGTACGATGAAAAAATAAAAGTATAATGAAACAAGCTAGACAATATCCTTCGATCTTACTTAACTAATTTCGAGCAATTTAGCACAATTTGTAATTTATTTGGCATAATCTCTGTCTGCAGATGAAAGTTCCCCATTTTAGCGAAATTCTAAATTTCAAACTGATGCAAAACTATATTCAAAATCAAATTGAATAACAATTAAATGATAATTTCGAAGTTGGCAAAGGAAAGTTTTATTGAGACTGTAATTGGAGTTTTTAGCTATAATTAACAAAGTTATAAATTAACGAAGTTAGGCGGACTTTTAATGAACCAAGATTGTAGAAGAATGGAATGAATTTAAGAAATTAAAAGAATTAAAAAATTATTTAAAAATTTTGAAAAGAAATTTATGAACAATATAATAAATAATAAATCGTAAAATATTTATAAGTATTAAGTATTTTTTTTGATAATTTTAATATTGATTGCAAGAGTTTTTCATTAGATTTTTCACACTTTTTCTTATTTCACTGGCTTTTAATGATTTTTGGCCATTTTCTTATTTTTTATTAATCATTATTTCTTTTAACTCGTTTTACGATTATTTCCATCAAATCAAATGGTACAGTCTCTGAATTTGCTGCTTAAACGTAGTGCTAAACACTTTTCGTCATTCTCTGCGGAATTCATAAAATATGTTTGATAAAAGAGATTCTTTTTTTCATGTTCTGTCACCATTATTTCTGAAATTCCAATTTTATTCCAATATTCATATTTTGAAAAATTATTTATCGCCATCTTCATTTGAATAACCATTTGACTATGCACTTTCCTGCTTTCTCTTAAACCAACTTTCATCGTGGAAACTTATTATATTAGAAATTAATATTACAATGCTCATCCCAATTATTTCGTAAATTTTTATAATTCTATAATCGTCAAGATTTCCTTTTTTCTCGTCTATTATTTATTTATGTGTAACAGTAGCAAAATAGCAATAATAGCAGTAGTAAATAATGAAATTAGTTCTACAAAATTGCAAAAAACTAAATCTTTACCAGTTCAAGATTGATAAAGTAAAATTCCAGATTCAGATTCCATTTTAGTCCATAAAACTTAAGCTTTTCAAGTCATGTTTTCCTGTTAGCTTTATTTCTTTTTTTTGGTGCAAATACTTCACCTAAATTTTATATAAGCTCATAAAAAAATTATTGCACTCAAGGAAGAAAATTTAAAGTTGATTTCTGCTTATATCATTATTTACTGAAAACGCAAAAAAAAACAAATTTTAAATCGAAAATTTTGCTTTGATGATCCAATTAGAAAACAGCCATAGAATACTTTAGAGTGAAAAAAACTGAATTGGAGCCGGCATCCTAACTTAGTTCAATAAATTGAAAACTTTAATCAAATTAATTTAATCGCATGATATGAGATTAATAAGTGGTTTCGAAATGGTCTGATCTGAGATTCTTTCGATAACTGTGAACATCTTCCATTATTTAAGAAATAAGAAAAAATTAAATATGTAAATAATGGTATGAAGATAGTTTCATGGCTTCCATTAAATAATTCTTACTATTATATTGTACTAAGCGAAGACAAATAGCCAAAAAAATTGGTTCTCTTGGTTTTATCAATATATGCCTCCAAGATGTTTGAAGCCCTTGAAATATATGAGAATAACCAGCGATCAAAGGTTTTAAAAAAATCTGAAATATTTTTTGCTTATTATTATTATTATTGGTGGTAAAGCAGAATAAATATTTAAATAATTCTTTTGTTGTGTCGGGGATAGAGTGGCTCAGTGGGTTGTTGCTCAACTGGGAGCGCAGATGTTGAGGTTCAATTCCCCGCAAGAGTAAACCTGTACAAGAAATCCGGGTGATGCTCACCTGTATTTCTATTGCCAAGAGATTCCCTGGCATATTGCTTAATGTGACAAGCCAGCGGAGCAAATTTGACCAGTAATGGTGAGGTCTCTTTCATTATTCATTCTTATTATTACTTGTTATATTAAATTAGTGGAAATACTTGATTACATTTTCCTTGGTTTTTCAGATCTCTAAGAATTCAGCTACTGAGCCTTTTAGATAAAAGAATCGTGAGCAAATTTTTGGAAAAAATAAGTTCATTCTTATTTGCGCAGTGCATCAGGTTGTTGTTAATTTGTAGTAATAATTGCAAACTTAAAGAATTACAAACTTTTTACGAATAAATAAATGTAATGACGCTGTTAATTGTTGTCAATATAGTTAGATTTCTGCTAGATGATAGAAATAGCATGCGGCATATCAGTGACAAATATTCCTGTCAGAGCAAAGCCCGAACCCAAATTTTCGACGCGAATCGAAATACCCTTAAACTCGATCTCAGCCATTTGCCAAATAAGCCAGATAAGCATCTAAAGCAAATTTCATGGGAAATGTAATATAAAATCTTGCATCTTACGTCTATATTTTAATGAAGATTAGTAAAAAAGAGTGAAAATGGATTTCAGTGAAAATAAAAATTGCCTTTAAAAAAATTGTTCTGTTAGTTGGAAAAAAAACTAAAAATTTCGATTCTTGGTTAAAATTGTTATCGGAATTCATAACTTCATTCTCAAAAATGGTCGTTGATGAATTTATTTTTAGAAGTGAAAAGAGATAGAGAAAAGAGATAATTATCTATTTTTTAGCTTCATCATTTGTTTTTCTTCTTTCGAGGTATTCATAGATAAAAAAAACCTTCATAAGTAGTGTTTCACCTTGAATATTGAAAAACACTTTATAAATTTATAATACTGTTCATTAGGAAATAGAACAACGCATGAAAACAAGGTTTTTTTAAAGGATTTTAAAAATGACCATGCGATGTAACTATGGAAGCCTATAATCACTGCATTAAAATATTTTTAAAAATATATATCACTTGTCGGTTCATCAATAATTTGTTTGTCAAAAAGTTACGCTAATTAGCAGCAAATGATCCTAACTAATTAATAATTCCAGGCAAAGAAAAGGCAATTTTGCACCAATAAAAAATTTCTCGAATTTAATTTCCCCTCCCTTTATGATAAATCATCAAAATTTAATTTCCTTACATTCTATCCTCTTTGAAGTTCACCTTCAAATTCGCTTTTTCTATTCATCCATCGCCTTTTCTTTTTTCTTGTGCAAATAAATTATTAAATCTTTACTGAAAATTCATCCCAAAAAAATGGCTTTAACCAATTTTTTTTTCTTTTAATTTAATAATTCAAAAATTTTAAACAAAATAGTATTTGTATTGCACGAATTTTATGATTAAATAACTAATAATTAATGTGACAAGGCGTATTAATTAAAAGCAAATTCTAAAGCAAAATAGAAAAATTTGATAAGGCAAAAAAAATTGCATAAAAGTTACTCGTTACGACTATCCTTGACAGAAAAAATCATAAATATTTCACTTTTCGTTAAGAATTATCCTATGTTTCGACCCACTTTCCTGCCTGTATATCATGACTGTATTTTTTATTTTATCTCTTTCAAATATTAAATATCATGAATATAACTATAGCGGAAAAAGCTAAAGGCGGCAACAAAATGCTCTGCACACACAGCCCCAATCACCTTCTAATTTATTAATTTGCATTATTATTAATTTGAAATCTCTCGTCGAACCGAAAACCAATTGCAAAATTTTTTGTTACCATAGTTCTATCCTCGCTAATTCTAATTTATATCTCTATTATAATTGCTCGTGTACCGTTTTTTAAATTTGCCTCGAAAAATTTTTTCGAGCAATTTTCCATTAAAACTAAATTTTGTAGATTCAAGATCCAAAATTGTTTCAATTTTTGCTTCTTCATGATTTTAGTTAAGGATTAAAAAAATGTCATTTCGGTTGAAAGAAATAAATTTTTTGAATTTTCATATCAACGCAAAATTTTTTTGCTTATCACAATGCTGAAAAATTTTAATTTCAAATCTGTAAACCTAATTGTTATAATTCATGCATTGAGTGTCATTCGCAATTTTAACGCAACGCAGAATTTTATCATTACGGCAACGCCGTGTAAAAAAAGAGAAATTTATAAAATAATTTATGATTTTATTTATAATTTAATCTGAATTAAAGCTAGCGATATTACATCACCAGCTGAATACCAAAATAAAAGCCATTTACAATAAACATTACCAGCGATTAAGTCCTGAAATCAAATATCTCTTAGAAAACATTTAAAAATATTAAATCCATAAAAATGAAAATCCTCATCCTTTTGCTAAGAACGACTCGTTATTATAATATCATTTTCTGGTATGAACACAAAAATGTTCATAGAATTCGATGTTTTTACGACGATTTTGGAAAGAATGGGAACAGCGCCAAACGCAATTTCGTATTCCATCATATTCATTTACAAGTGGAGAGGGCTATCCATGCGAGCAGGCTATTGATACAATATATTCAACGAACGCTAACATCAGCCTTAGTTGCTCATCCATATTGCACGAAAGCATTCTAAGTGATCAAGACCGTATAACAGGTAATATACTAAGATAGAATAGTTGATGTTGCGGAGCGATAATTTAGAATTGCATTATAGGTTACTATAATTTTAAAGAAAATTTGAATTTTTATTTTTTCCGATTGTCCTCATTTCTAGAACGCGAGGGATTAAAGCTTTACAATTGGGCCAAATGTACTTTTTTTCCAGAAAATATCTCTCGATACTTATTTCTCAATTATATATTCCAATTCAAAAAAGTAGCGAATCTATTTCAAACACTAAAGTTGAAAAGATGGTCTGAATAATTTAATATTGCTGGAGGCACTGCTATACTGTTATGAGTTAATTAACTTTAAGTTTTTTAGGAAAAAATAAATCTTCTGAAATATACATTTTTTTTAATCGAATTTTTATCTTGTTAGTTTTTTGCCTTTCGTTAAATCACCTTTCATTAAAAAATTGTCATCGAAGAGTGATGGCTAACATTCATCTTAAACTATCCTATTCTTTAAACTACTTCACTGTTTCAATTTCCTAGTGCTAAATTAAGCATCAAGTATAATAGAACGCAAAGAATGGTGGGCCAAATTACTTTGTTTTTTAGGCTGATCTTTTCAATTTATCGCCGTAATTTGGTATCATTTGGTACTGGAATTCAGCAATAAAAATATAATATTATTAAATAATTATCAGATAAATTATTAAATATTTTCGCATATTTGCATTATTTTTTTGTATAATACTCTTTGTGAAGGAAAACATGAAGTAAAATTGTGTTTGAAAACATTGCTTTTCTTTCCGGCAAATGAATTTCTTTTTTGGCATTTTATTTAATTTTAATGCATGAATATAATTAAGGATGAGAAATATAGCTGTACTATTTCACTGTAAAATTCTTGCCAATTTTGTTATTAATTTAAGAAGATATAGAATGATTTAAGGAAACGAAGATTTTTATGCCCTTGTGGCCGATTTATTATCGACAAGATGAATAAAAACGAAGAAATATATACGAATAAAAGAATATCTATAAAAATTTTTTTAGATCTATCGAGATTTTAGCTAAACAAATTTATATTCTTAGCGAATTTTTATTCATTTAAAGTCATTTAAAAATAATTCATAACTTTTAATTCATATTCCATTTATTATTCATTTTGCTAATCGGAACTGAATTAAATTCCAACTTGCAAAACTTTTCTATTTTTTTGAAGATATTTTATGTGGTTCGTTTTACCATTTCTAGATTCACTGGCTAAAATATGGTGAGAAATTTTAGAGAATAGTCCTCCAGCACCATACAAATTTTTAAACGATATTGTCTTGTCGAAGGCTTCAAAAATGATATAAGGTATGATAATCCGAACAACAGTTACTGAGCTAACCTGTTCAAATGCTGAAATAATTTTGCAGCATGAATTTTGCATGATATAAAAATATTAAAACCCAGAAAATTTTCTTCTCAATGATTTTCGATTTAACAATGAGGTTAAATGTCGAAATATTAAGGAAATTAGTTTTTTCTTTAAAGTTCTAAATGGGTTCAATAAAAATTATAAAAATTTCAGTAATCTATTTGTAAATAACTTAGTAATTATATGTAATAATTATATAAAAGCATGTATATGTATCTATATAACAGCTATCTATAAGTATACATATAATTCTCTCCACAAATATATACGTTCTGCCAGTCATTAGGTAAGCAACTGGCATTGTAAGAGATGCTGCTGATGTAAAGACGAGAAAACTCCTCACAAAATACTCGGAAATTTCCACCACAAGTCCAGCACCCAAAGACTGTACAACAACCGGAAAGAAAGTTGGTGCGGCTTGATGAGTATGGAAGCCACTATTTTGAACGAAACTTGAAGCATTCAGAAACATAGTAGCAAGATGGCACCAAAGGATAAGCTGCTGAGGATCAAGCAGAGGAAATACGATGGCAAAGCAAAGTTCTACTTGGATTGCACCATCGACAGATAGCTGAAGTAGACATTATACCCTACTTGATGCCTGTGTAAAAGGCAACGCTGAATATTAATTGTAGCAGTGCTAGAGTAAATATCAGATCCATCGAAACAAGGATTTACAATACTAGATGGGACTATAGGTGCAAAAATGCAAAAACGCCTCAGAAACAGTCCAATATAACGGCAGGATATAAAAGCAGGCAAGCAGGAATATTATACACTGAAAGGCTTAACCATGTAGCTAGGATCATCTACAGGATTATCTGTCGGGTATATATGGCTTATTCTCTCAAGACTAGATAGGTGATTCCTCAGAAAATCATGGAGAATAATAAGACAAGATCCTGTAGATTTCCTCATCCAGATAGACAAATAAATATCAACCAATCAGTCGACCGATGAACCAGATATGGTTGTGATAGACAAAATCCAGAAATCAGCACTGGTGATAGATATAACAATAGCAAATAACAGCAACATCAAGAAGAAACGATATGAGAAGTTAGAGAAATACCAAAGGCAGAAAGAGGAACTAAAGAAGATGTGAAGGATAAGGCTAAATTAATCCTGATAACAATTGGAGCATTAAAAGCTATGGCCTCTAAGCAAGAAACATAGCTTTAACTGATTCCAGGAACAAAATCTCTTTCCAGAACAAATCTAGGAACAGCCAAGACACTCAATCTCCCAGGTTTTTGGGATGGTTAATTATACTACTACTATTGACTACTTATATATTTTTTTTAAAGAGCTATAACTATTACTGGTTAGACTTGCTCCTCTGGCTTGACGCGCTATACAAATATGCCAGGGAGTCCATTGGCGATAGAAGTACAGTCGCCACCTGGATAATTAATGAAAAATTGCTGAACTAAAGACACATTTATGTCGTAAACTTTTTTATATTTATATGTATATTTCCTAATTTCTTTAACCATTGATACGATTTTCCCAAGTTTTGTGAATCTGGAAATCCGATTATTTTCCAGTCTTATAAATTTTCCTTAAATTTTCCTTTAAACGCTTTTACAATGCTAGAAGCATAGAAGCTTTTCTATAGTATATGAAATCTTTAAAGGTGACCGAATGTGTTCTGCATTTTCCTGATTTACAGATTTTGCCACTCATTGCATTGCTATATTCTAGTATAGCACGATTATCATTGAAACCAACTTCTGTAGTGTATTTAGATTATAGATTATATGCTTAAATTTAAGACAGGGTACAAAATAAAGCTATATATTTTTAAACCATTGGGACATAGAACTGCTCAATTCTGAACGCAGGAGTAAGCCTTAATCTCGGTGATGATGGTGACTCAAATGTACTTCTATCGTCAAGGGGCCTAGCATATTTATCTAATGCGACAAACTAGTGGAGCGAGCCAAATTAATAATGGTGAGGCCTCTTAAAAAATTTTTTAAACTATTATATCCTGTATTTTTTCTAACGCTTGCCATGAGAAGCCATATGAGATTCAACAAAAACTTTTTTTTGTGGTTGTGGTTGTGTACCACGGTGCATTTTTTTGATATTGATTTTGATTCATATTTTTGGTCATATTCATGATTCTTTGTATTATTAAATAAACATAACAATTATAAAAATAAAAGATGATAAAATCAAAAAAACCAGAAAATGTGGAAAAAAATGTTCTTACTTTAGATCTACTCTAAAAATATAATTCATCAATAAAAATAAATCATATGATAAATCTGATTTATAGTTACATTTGATTAAAAAAATAGGGTGGTAAATTTCAATACAAATGTGGTTCTTAATATTTTTTTGAACATAGTTATTTTAAACCAGCGGTCGAAATAAACGATTGAAAATTTGCATAAAACGTTACCTTATTCGCAAATTTCAATTTTCTCATTACTTTTCGCTCCCCATGCAAGTTTCTGCGATGATTTTCTGTGAAAAATAATATCCTTGTGCGCAAAATTAATTTCACTGAGATTTTTCGACATATCCAAATTTTATCCTATTGTTTAGAATAATCTTAGAAACATCTATCTTCCGAAAGGATGAAGCCGACATCTTGATCGTCCAATTTGTAATTCCATTAAAAAAACTAATATTCTATTTATTTAATATTCTATTTATTTTTCTATAATCTTATGGTTTAGATCAAATCTTAGGCTTTGTTAAATTTTTTTTTTTAATAAGTTGGCGAGCAAAACGCTGATGTGATTATAAAAAGAGTGATTAAATAAAAAAATTAAAATTGCTTAAATATGAAAAATAACTATGTATAAAGGCGATTAGCCAGCAAATTCCATGATATATAGTGTAGCTTTTTGGATAATCTGCGTAAATTTTTTTTGGTAATATTTTTTGTTTTTTGGTAGCGATGAAAAAAAAGAATGAGCATGAGCACGACGAAACGACATTTTGAGAATTTTTCGTTATTTTAAAGAGGCAATTCGTATATATCCTGCAATTCTCAATTTATATCCTATCCTAACTACTTATATCTATCATTCTAAAACGCGATCAATGATCATAGCCAGTAGTCATCTCATATAATATATCTCCGATAATATAATTTAATATATGAGCAAAGTTGTCAACTTAATTTTAGGTCTAAGTTCCTTCATCGGTTTCGATTACTTATTTATTTATTTATTGGAAATTAACGTTGTCATACAAAAAATGAAGTGTAGTTTTCTTGCTGCTGCTGCTACTATTCATATGCTATGAATGACCATTTACGAAGGCGATAGTTGTGCTTTTTTCTCGGCTAATTGGAAGTAAATCGCTTTGTTCTGGTTTTTTTTTTTAAAAAAACTTCCGATGTGCCTTAAATGTGAAATTATTGGCGCTGATTGTGTTCGTCAATTGAATCGGTCAATGGAATCCATTCTCCAGTTTTCTATTAACCATCATTGTCATTGTATTGAACTATGTTTTTCTATCGCCCGAAGGAGAGCAAAATGATTTATTCGCAAGCATTTCGGAACGAACAGTTTAGTCCAGCAGTAGCGCTATTTCGTACCGCTGGCCTAATACGAACAACGGCTGGTATTGATGCCGAACAAAGACGGAAATCTACTAGTAGTGACAGGAAGAAATTAATACAAAGCGCTTCGACGAAACCCGATCGTAAGCTTCTTTTTTTCTAAAATGCTCGAAATATTTTCTGGATTTAATTTCCGATAAATTTCTTCCAACTGCATTTCTGGCTTGACTGCGTTGACTAAATTTTTAGATGGGTTTTTTGCTAAATCATTTGGGAATAGAGTAAGGTGGTCACAAGGCACTTGGGCACTTAAAGACAAGATTAATTCTGTCAAGATATTAGAATTAAACTCAGTGAAAGCTATATACCCCCAATGATGTATCATTTTATTTATTTTTTTTTCTTGCAAATGAAGCAGATGATAATATTTTGCAGCTGATACTGTCTTCGGCATATTGATGGTTTCTAATTTTTGTAGAGCTATTATTTTCGTACATCTATTTAAAACAGCAGCATAGTTCGAATCGGTCTATTTGCGACAAATTTGCTTACTTTGAGGCAAATAATATATTTCGAATTTGCATGATAATTACTCTAAAAGTCCAATGAAAATGGTGCTTACTTTGACTGATTTTAGGTTTTTTTTGACTATTTTATCGACTTTTCTCCATTTATCTCTGCATGTTTCCAAATTATATTTTCTATTTCTATTTATACGTATGCATTTATTTTCTATTTCTAAGAATGAATGCTCACCATTTCCAGTTGGACTTGCTCTGCTGTCTATTTGACCAGATAAACCTTGCTAGAGAACTCGCTAGAAAATAATTTAGCGATAGAAATACAAATAGAAGTGGGTTGATAACGCCAGCCGAATTTTTCAAAGACAAATCTGAACAGATAATGATTCTTGCCAGGTAGCATCGGCGCTTCGAAATAAGAAGCGAATAACCCACTTTATTTTCGATCTTCTAATTATTTCACAATCTTAAGCATTCTTTTTTTCCTGAAAAGAACGGGTGAATTCCTTGGAAAAATTTGTACTATATGGAAAAATCAGTCGAGCGACAGAAAAAAACAATGAATATTTGAAGTATTGAAGCATTGAAAATTTTGCATGGTCGTTTTTATTGGCTCCTCAATTCGCGAAGGTTGCAAAATTACAATATGGACTCGAACTATAATAAAAATGAATTTCATTGGAAACTAGAAAGTGGACGGATATATATATATATATTATATATATTATAAATAAACGTTGAATAAGTATTAAAATAAGAATAAATATTAAAATAAATATTTATAAATTCAATTTAAATATGAAAAATAAATTATATTATATTAATATATATATATATATATATATATAAATATTATATATATATATATATATATAATATTTATATATATTATATATATATATATATCTCATGTAATAAAACATTTAAACAATTCCATTGATGGGGTAAATGGAATATAATTTTTTTCGATTTGGATCTCTTTAATTGAAATTCGGCAGATTTTTCGCAGATTTAAAGCTTCTGTAGAAAAAAAAAAGTTTTTCACACCTTTACTCCCAACCTTAACCACTATGTACCAAAGCTAAATTCTTCTTCTCTTTTTAAGAAACCACACGATTACTGATTAAACTCACTCCACTGACTTGTCGCTCTGGACAAATATTCCAGGGAGTCCTTTGGCGATAGAAGTACAGATGAGTCGTCAGTACCACTTGAATTTTCGGACAGGTTTCGAATTTTGTAGAGAATAGAGCCTCAGTATTCGCGCTTTGAATTGAAGAACAAGCCACTGAGCCATTCTACTCCCAAAATTAAATTACTGACATATATTATTTAAGGCCTGAATTTCAGTATATTAATCTTAAACTTCTTTTGCTAATTTTTGCTTTAACGAAATTTAATTCATGAATTATTAAAACCAACACAGTTTTAGAATAAAAACTGCTTTTTTCTTACTTAAAAAGAATTTCCAATAAATATTTGGTCCTATCACCAAAATTTATTACTTAAAAAACATTCACCAATCTCACACCTTAAAAAGTCGTATCAAAAAAATTGAGTGATTAATTTAAATTAATTATATTTAGTGAGAAATTAATTTATATTTAGTGTAATTCTCCGTAGAATATAGTTTTTTTCGACACGACTGGAAGTTCCATCGTTTTGAGAAAGTGATTATAATTGCTACAAAGAATAAGTTAAATGACTCAGCTTGACGCAAGTTGAAGGTAATGAATGACTTAAAGATTGTCAAATTTTGATCTATGGTGAACCGATATTTCGCTTTTCCAATTCATATTTATTTCTGGATTCCCTTATTACGATTTTGGAATTTTTAAGGAAGATTTAAGTCGCACCTATTGTCTATTGTCTAATTGTTAGTTTAAATACGAACTATTCGCTAAGAGCTTCATCATATGGCTAGGAATCGTTTTGAATGAAGCGAATATACATGTCATAAATGCTATCTCTTAAAAGTACCATTTGACCATTTATGACCATTTATGAATAGTCATTTGGAACAGTATATATTTCTATAATCCTTTGATAATGCCAGGAAATAATTTAACTAAGCTCTAATTTTATCTCTAATATTCAATAGATTTTATTAATTAAAAGTCGACTGGCCGATTGCAAGTTTATTGAAGAGAGGAATTCAAACAGCAATATAGTTTTCTTAATTTTTTTCATGTCCATAACATTTATTAATTTAAGCATTACAAGCAAGTAAAAGGAAATTTTTTTCCTAAAGTTAATTTATTCAATGATTTTTTTCTGTCGATTTTGAATTCAAATTAATTTACTTTGTATTCAAAAATTTAAGTTCAAAAAAATGTTAATAAATTAACATGAACACTCGAATTTTGAGATGAATTCAAAATTTAAAAAATTTTGATCGTTCACGGTTTCATACAATATGTTCGAATCTAGTTCCGGATTTAATATAAAAAGGCATTCCAGGAAATTTGCGATTTTTGATGGAAATATTACTTTGTTTTTCATGATAGTTGTTTGTTTGAACTTAAATTTTTTAATTTTTTTTCTGGAAATCTAGATTAATATCGATAAAAGCTTAGATGAAAGGTGATCCAAGGATATGACAATTTTATAATGTCTCTTGAATATCAATTGCTCTGATTTCCAATGTTTCCTCTAAATTACTGCAAATCCTTGTAAGAGAATGGATAACCGTAAAAAAAGGATTATATAAAATGAGTCATCGTTTTGCCGACATCGCCGAGAGTTTATTTGTCTAATTTCGTTTTTGCGGTTTTTCGGTTTTTAATTGTTTAATTTCGGTCATTTGTTATCAAAAAAGATTTCTTAATTATAATTCATAAATGAAAATACGAATTTACCTAAGAAGTAAAGTAAAATAAAAATAAACCTGAAAAAAAAATCATTCAGTTAAATAATTAAGCGATAAATTTAGATTTAACAAAAAAATGTCATTCTCCTTAAGTTATATTCCTGCATTTGATGATGTTCAATGAATTATGCAAAAAAGTCAAATTATTCGCTCAGTTTAAGCAAATATAAGGGAATATTGAAATTCGAAATGTCTCGTAGTGCAATAAGAAAAGATGACATGCCATCCTATCATATCCTATCTACCCAATCCAATTTGATTTCTTGATGTTTTGGCTGAAAATTAAAAGAATTCTCTTTTCTTCAATAGTAAGTCTATATAAGTTTTGTTTGGTGTTAGAGTGACAATCACAAAGCGAAATTCCATTTCATCAATACTCGCGATTAGCAATCACTTCCGGCAAATAAAATAGCAAAACAACGGTTCATCTGACTGGTCTCGCAGTCTTCAAGTCATATCTATAAATAAATATTTTCGTCCAATTCATTCATCACTATCCTTTCTATAATTATATTTTAATTTCACCATAATTTATTTCATAAGATCTTCAAAACAATTCAAATCGGACAGTCAGAAAAACTATTCTCACCAAATCTGAACGAAAAACTATTCTCACCAAATCTGAACGAGTCACCATTATCACTAGCTTTTTAAATTTATTTAAATGATCCATATTTTTGAACAACTTCGTAATTTTATTTTTCCCCATCATCATTATCATCGATTATTTTTCTTCATGTTTAGCTGATTATTCAGACTGCCAAATTCAGAATATTTACTCCACTTATAGAATAAAAAAAAGAGTAATGTTGAATGATGATGATGACAATATTTTATGGAAAATAATTGTTTTATTTTCTACTTCACTTGATTCACTTGAAAACTTCTTCAAAAGATTTCAGACTTATCCTAAGAATTTATTTTTTAGTCGTCTCAACGATTTTATCTTCATATTTAATCTTCACCCAGTTTCCACTGAATTTATTCATCCAGTTTTTTCTTATTAACTATAAAACTGGTAATGTTCTTCTATTCGCCTAATCAATTACCATTTTTGCTTCGTCGAATATCGTCTACAGCAGATCGTCATCGTGATAGTATTGCACGTTCAGCTCTACGTTTTGATCAGTCATTAATAGGAAACCAAATTAACGCGCATTATAATCAAGTCATCGAGATTCGTAGCCCTGAATTTTTTGATTTGCGTGAAAGTCAGCGGAGAAAATCAAGATCCAGTTTTGCTCCTAACTCGGTGGTTTTTGATTTGCCTGAGACTCATCGGAGAAAGTCTAAAGCGAAGTCGATAGTCTTCGACGGTCATATCATTAAAGGTAGTTACTAATTTTACGACTTGCCGCAGATGATGGATTTTAAAATTTGGTATTTTAATACTAAAATACGAGAGTACAGGAACTTTTCTTTGCATTTTTGTTAAATTGAATGATATCCATCGGTTCTCTTAAAATCTGTCGATAGAATTATCCTTATTTTGGGTAAAAAACCATGTTTATTAACAATAAACAGTGTTGAAATTATTCAGAAATTCTTTGTAACCTCTCTTATCATACTAAAAAAAAATCTCTGGAAAATCACTTTTTCACCACCGTTAGTAAAGAGATCCGCAATGTCGAGTCCTCTACCAGAGGCCTAGGACGCTGAGGGTTTTGCACATTTGGGCTATTCTTAGTTCTTTTGGATAGAGATCTCTGACGATGTTTCTAGAATCTGTTGAAGCCACTTTTCTAGTTTAGGAGTCATAGTTCCAAGAGTTTCACTGGAATTAATTTGGCCTTCACTGCCAATATCTCTAGTTCCTCCTTCAGTCTCTGATTTCTCTAGATCCTTATAATTCTTTCTAATGTTCCTGTCACTTGATATTGCTATATCTCACTAATGTTGATTTTTGGTTCATTTCTAGCATGATATTTAGTTGATTAGTCAATACTTGTTTATCTATCTGGATAGAGAAGTTTCACAGGACCCTTGTCTTATTATCATCCATTTTCTAAGGAATCTCTCTTCTACAAAATTATCATTGGGACCAACCAATATAACCTTCGCTTTCCATACCTCTACTTCCTCTTTCAGCCTCTGGTATTTCTCTAGCTTCCCATAATCCTCCTTTCTAATGTTCTTATCACCTGGCTTGGTATTACTTTATCAGTATAGATTTCTGGTTTTTGTGCCACGATATTTAGTTGATTGACCAGTATTTGTTTATCTATCTGAGAGAATTTTCACAGGACCCTGGCCTTATTATCATCCATGGTTTTCTAAGAAATCTCCCATCTAGTCTTGGGAAGGTTTAAGCCATACACCGAATCAAATTTCTATAGATGATACCAGCTACCTGTCCAAGCTTGATTTTATGCCTCTTACTGTCCTAAATGCATTTTGGGAATACATCCTGCCACCATGTGTTGGACTGGAGCATTTTTGTACAGTCTACATCTAAATTCCTGCTTATGTGGTAGATTCCTGCTTCAGTGAATCTGATGTTTGGTCCTTGCTCTTTTGCTGCTATAAGCAATGTCTCAGTGCTATCATTTAGTCCAGCTTTTTCCAACTAACTTTCCGACTTCTCAGTTTCAACTACCTCAGCTATTAACTGTCTGTCGATGGTTAATCCCAAAGAGAGTAATGCTTTGCTAACTTTGCTATACTTTCTCTGTTTGGTCATTCTCCAGTCTTTGCAGATGCTTCAGCCATTCTCTCAGCAACTTGTGGCACCATACTGTTGGTCCTGAAAGTTTCGAGTGTCCGAGAGTTCGAGTTTCGTTCAATACAATAGCTTTGGCACTCACTAAGCTGCACCCGTCTTCTTTCCGAGTGGTGTGCAATCCTTGAGTGCTATTTGGGGTGGGAAATTTCTGTGCATTCTGTGAGCAATTTCCTGATCTTCATATCACAGCCTCCATGTCTTCTTTTGTCCATTTTAGTGTGCTGGCTGCCTGCCTGATGACCGACAGGAGATGCAAACTTATCGCATGGACTTTTTTCTTGCCATTGAGCTAGTTTTTCACGATTTACGATTTATTCTTTGGTGGTATTACACTTTTTCCTTTATATGACTGTGGGATACATAGATTCGTTCTTCCGAATGATCTTTATGGAGCCGTCTCGAAATCATCATAAAAAACAAAAGCCCGTGTCTATATAGCTTCGATCTTGTTATATGACTGCGAGATATGGCTAATGAGAGTAGATGATATTAAGAAATTATCTGTCTTTGACCACTTATGTCCAAGGAGCATTTTACGACGAGTAGGTAAAATCTCACGTGATCGCATCCACATTCAAACACCACTTGCATTAGCACCATCACAAAGTCTTTGCTGTCCAGGGCACGTCGTCCACCACAAGAATTGATACATATTGATACATCGTTACTTGTAATGCCAAAAACGAGATGGGCCAATCAAGGCCTGTACTGCCATGATCAGGAAAAACTTTTAACGTAGAGTGGTGGAAGAGCAATATATGATATGTGGACTTTGACGAAAGAAGAAGGAATGGCTTCTATTCTTGACGTAGCTTGGAAACGTCTTTCTATTTAGCCAGTGGAGCCAGTTTAACCAGTAAATGGTAAAAGTTGTTAGAAGAAGAAAAAGAAAGGAGATACCTAGGTATTTGAAGCTATCCACTATATGTCCTGATGGCAGGCCCATCTCATCAATCATTAATTTTCCTCTGCTACCACGTTTTGGCCACATTTCCTGAATGGTATCCCACTATCCTCGCTGTTAGATGGATGAGCTCGTTCATTTTTCATAACTTGACGTCATCCATGTAGAGAAGATGGCTGATGGTGGCCTCGCACTTGAATTTGTATCCATATCCGCTTCTGGTGATTATTTGGCTGAGGAGGTTTAGACTTATGCAGAAAGTAGGGTGTCTTGCATCTTAATGCATCTTAATGTACCACATTTGATAGCGACTTATGCAAGTCTTTTGAGTTGATTTCAAATGAGTCGTAACGAGTTCTGAATGAACATCTATAGGGTCCTATTGACTTTATATAGAGCCAGATATTCACAGGTCCATGTGTGGGCACTGAATCATAGATTTACGTATAGTTAATCCAAGATGTAAACAGATTGGTCTATCAGAATTTTGAATCTTGAGGGATTGCCTTATGTACCAGCAGTTAATATCCGGAGCATCTGGTGTTGTTTCCAGTACCTTTTTGAACTATTTTGGCTCATATGGTCATGTAATGGCTATGATACTTTCCACATTGTAGAGAGGTAGATTACTGGCTGGTATCAGCAAATGTTATTTCCTGATGAAGGATCTTTTATGATTAGTCTTAACCAGTCTGGGTGAGAGCCTGCTACAAGCAGCTGGTTCATCTGTATCCTGTATCCTTGTTTGGCGCAAATGAACAGCTATTAGCTTCTTTAGCCAGTAGGTGCTATGCTAGATGGTGTCCAAATTTTCATATTTTTGAGTCGCTGTTGAAAGTCAGTAACTAGATGATAGATGATTCTTATTCTGCGAGATTATTATGACTTGTATTCAAATCCTGCAGCCATTTTGCACTGGTGTTATGGATCTTCTATATCTTATTCTTCGAGTATTGTATAGTTTCTACTGTTAGTGGCTGTACTATTATCGTATTACTGCATTGATGTTGGAAGTACATCCTGGACAGTTCCTTGGAGAACAGAGCTTTTTTATTCCTTTTAGCCTCTGCTTCTCTTATATATCTCTTTAGCATCATAGTAAATGCTTTGAGCCTTTGTTTAGCTGTATCTGATGGAGTGAAGCTTTTATGAAGTATTTTGCCAGCATCCGAGCACTGTTCTTAATTTTCACACCTTTACTAATTTTGCCACCTGGATTACTTCTCTGCATTATACTTTAATCTTATTCTTCAACCTCGTTTTGTATGGGCCCACATATATTGCTATTCTTTTTGATTCTATACAAGCATTTCCAGAATTACAGTGGCTGTGGCTGAGTTTATTGGTTTCTGTAATAGTGACAATAGGAATTGTTGCGAGGACTGCTTGCATCTTCAAGTATATTGTCTGGTGCCTCGGTAGTCCATCTCGATGATTAATTGCAGTCAGTTTATTCATGATTTTTTGCATCTTGTCAACTGCTTTACTTCGCTACGGAGATTACTTGGATGGCAGTTCCCAGCTTCATAGCTTGTTGCATGTACATTTCTTCTTTCCTATTTTTTTCTGAACATTCTGCACAGCGCAGAGTTGACCTATCTTTAGCAGCCTCCTGAGAGTAGCCTCCTTTTCTTTATCATAGGTCTAAGCCTCCTCAACCATACAATCACAAATGGATACAAGTTCAAGAGCGAAGATGCCATCAACCACCTCCTCTAATTGGATGACTTCAAGTTATATAATCAAGCGAGATTCGCTCAAAGAAAGGAACGATTGATGAAGAAAACCTACCAGCAAGACATATAGAAGATATACAGACTATAAGTACCTTGACATCCCACAGTTATTTGGCAACCACGATAAGAAAAGTTCAACATCTAAGGACCACTAAAAAATAAATCTTGAAAAACTAGCTCAATGGCAAGAAAAAAGTCCATGCGATAAGTTTGCATCTCCTGTCGGTCATCAGGCAGGCAGCCAGCACACTAAAATGGACAAAAGAAGACATGGAGGCTGTGATATGAAGATCAGGAAATTGCTCACAGAATGCACAGAAATTTCCCACCCCAAATAGCACTCAAGGATTGCACACCACTCGGAAAGAAGACGGGTGCAGCTTAGTGAGTGCCAAAGCTATTGTATTGAACGAAACTCGAACTCTCGGACACTCGAAACTTTCAGGACCAACAGTATGGTGCCACAAGTTGCTGAGAGAATGGCTGAAGCATCTGCAAAGACTGGAGAATGACCAAACAGAGAAAGTATAGCAAAGTTAGCAAAGCATTACTCTCTTTGGGATTAACCATCGACAGACAGTTAATAGCTGAGGTAGTTGAAACTGAGAAGTCGGAAAGTTAGTTGGAAAAAGCTGGACTAAATGATAGCACTGAGACATTGCTTATAGCAGCAAAAGAGCAAGGACCAAACATCAGATTCACTGAAGCAGGAATCTACCACATAAGCAGGAATTTAGATGTAGACTGTACAAAAATGCTCCAGTCCAACACATGGTGGCAGGATGTATTCCCAAAATGCATTTAGGACAGTAAGAGGCATAAAATCAAGCTTGGACA
>UYYG01001274.1:12069-29164 GCA_900625125.1 Dracunculus medinensis | reverse complement strand
TGGTTTAAAGAAGAAACAATGATTTTAATAAATGTATGCAAAAAAAAAAAAGTTTACTGATTTCTCGATGATGGAATTGAAGAAAATATTTAGCAAATATAAGACTTTTACTCGGATATAAGTAAACTTTAATGAACCAAAAAAAGAAATTTGAAAAAAAATCGACTAAATTAACAATAAAAAAAACGTTTATCACTTTATGAAATTTAAGAAAAGCGATAAAACTTACCGCTAGGAAAAGTAATAAAGCAATAATCATAATTCTGAGGTGATAACACGCGAGATAACTGCAGAAGCAATCTTAACTAACCAACGCTTAACTCTATTTATTCACGAATGATATTTAAAGAATTTGAAACAAGGAAAAACGAGTCGCAAGTACTTGAGGTCAACATAACTGAAAGGTCAAAAAGACAATAAGTAAACAACGATAGACCGATCGATGCACAATTCTTAAAAGTCGCTTATAAAATTTAAATTTCTGATCGAGGAATGATGCTTATCTTCCAAAGGAGCCACAGTTGTTGCCTGCTAGACATTGTCACCAGCGCAGCCTTTCCTTTTCTCCTTTTTCTTTCTTTATCCTTATCTCTTCATATTTTCTCATAATATTGTACTGCTCACCATTAATGAAATCTATTTGCCTTGCATCATCTCCAGGTTTTTCGTCTTCTCCATCTTTTACCAGTATTCACCGTTCTGACTGCTAGGCTGGCTGTTCGCGAGAGACTGACTTGGAGGTAGAAATATAGATGGATTTCCAGCATCATTTTGACTTTTCTTTTAATGACACGTTTAGTTCCACCAAAAGGCCACGATCAAACTGTGGTTTCCCGGGTTGAACGGACATACTGAAGATTTGACAAAATCTCTTTATATCCTCTACCATCGCAGCACTTTTCATCATTCATAATTTGTCCCATACGAGCATCCGAGATAATTATGAGATAATGAACGCAACTGTTATTATTGTGGAACTAAATTACCTTTGCTTTGCGCTGTGCCAAAAATTATTTTAAAATATGTGGAGAAAAGAAATTCACAAAACAGCCTTCGTCTGATCACATATAATACCTTCGGTTTCACATGCATAACCATTTTTTTTCAATGAATTTTTCAGAGAACCAAAGAAAAGTTCTATCAGTCGAAGGATTTGAAATATAATTTGTATTTGTAATGAGCTGAATAGCTGATTGAATTTTCTTGGCTCACGAAATGTGTTATGTCTCATGAAATATGAAAATAACGAATGAAAAAGAAAAAAACTGCTTTCGGATTCGGATGGAATTTATTCATCAGCCCACTTCTGTGGATTATTTTCCATCGTTGATTAAGCATCTGTTCTGTTCTATTGAAGTGAAAAATATAAGAGAGATGACGAATAATTGGGATGATATAAAATTTGATGGATGAAGTTGGCCAAATTTAATTCTCATCGTGAACAACTTGTTTATTTAAGAAAATTCTTAGGGAAGCTTCGCCAATTTTTTAAGGAAATTTTTTCATTATTCTTTCATATTTCGCAGAAATCTTCGAAAACTTATAGTATAAAAAATATTTGCGATAGATTTCGCTTTTTTTACTGGTTTCGCTTGTTTTTTTTTCCTTTATAAAATTTGTAATACAAACAAGCAAATATTGCTTGCAAAACAGCTCAACTAATATAAAAGTTTTGTCATGCAACAAAGCTTAATGTTGAAGTCTTAAGTCTAAGCCTAACACCTAATGATGCTAATGACGAATCCTCTCAAGCACAAAGCTTAAATCTAATCCGACCTCTTTATCTATACGTTCTAATCCTAGATTGGACATAACTGCTTACATTTGAGGTTGCTCGAAGGTTTAGACGGCACTACCACAAACTCAGCTATCCAGTGCCCTCATTCTCCAATCCCTGGGTAATCCACATTGCTTACTCGTGTTAGCTTCATTTCTATCGCGTGAAAAGAGAAAAACTGAACCTGAATTTACAATATTCAACGTTGCATTGACCAATAATTTCATCGAAGAAAGAAAAATTAAACCATTTATCTTTAATCCTTTTGTGGTTTATTCTAACTCTTTCGCGGTGAGGATTTTTTCAAAATTTATGATTTGGTTTATTTAAGTGAAAAGGAAAAGAAAAAAACTAATTTTCAACTGGATTCTGAACCTTATTTTACGAATAATAATAATGAAGTGATAATGGCCATCAACGAAATTAGAAAAGCTCTTCACATAAGCGCAATTTTATCAATAAATCTTCTTGAAAAGATATGCAATACGATCCTATCAGAGCAGATTTTTTGATTAAAAACTGCTTCTATTTAGGTTCAACAATATTTCTATAGAATTATTTGTCCATTAATCAGTTGTTTATCTCTTTATTTACAATATATTCACTGCGATAAAAATGATGATCAACGATTTCTAACGAATAAAATTAATTGGCTGCGAATTCATAAAATGAATATTCTCAATTATTAACGATGCTTAACTGAGAAATTCAACGAATAAATTAAGGAAAAAACGAGAAATTTGAAACTATTCAATTTCCCACTGTTTTTGCAGCACTTAAATCTCTATTAATTTTTTATTTCGTTAAATATTAATATTAATTTTTATCAGCAAAGCGATTTTTTCTCCAAAAACTGGCAATTTTTCCATTCCTTTTTATTCAACTAATAGTGCTTAGCATTTGTATAATTAAACATTTCATGTTGACAATCGAGCTGCGCGATAATTTTTAATTATGAATTCGGCAATATATTTAAAATATTCAATATATAAGGAAAAAAATAAAATATAAAAAGAATTCAAAAAATTGCGCCCAAAAAAAATTCAAATGGATTTAAATAAATCACAATTATCTTTTCGAACACATTTTAAATATTTAAATTTATTTAAATTCGGCGAATTGTTATCGACGAAAATAATTATGAAAAACAACGATTCCTTATTTTATTAATTTAAAGAATTCTTATATTTTTTAAAATTTTAAATAAAGTTTATTAAAATATAGAAAAAAAGGAAAAAAGTAAAATAAAACGAAATAATATGAAAATAATAAAATTATTAGCGATTAAAACATGAAATATTGCTTTGGCAATAAAATTTTCCATTTATTCCCTTTAAAAATTGAATAAATATTAATCTCCTCTACTGGGTCGCCAATGACACAATTTTTGCACATAAAAAGGGTGATCGATGATTTCGCATTTTTCAGTGTACATACACACCTATCTTTATTATATTCCATTTGTTCGATTTTAATCATTGCCATGTAAAAGCGATTAAGGATTGCGTGAAGCTTGTTGATGCTACGCCTGGTGTTTAACGGTGTTCAACCACTGCACCAAAATATCGCCATGGTTCCAATCTCTTTGTTTTTCTGCGTGCAGACCGGGCTAACAATTTCGACAAGATCTTCAGCATTCATTTTAGTATTCCCCTTCTTTATCGATAGTTTCTGATAGAAAAAGTTGAGTTATTTTCGTCATTATTCGTAAAAATCAGATCGTTGGCCAAAACCTTACCGAAACTGCACTTCTGATGAATCCTTCACAATTATCATCAAAATTAGTTATTATAAAATTCATTTATAAATTATATATAAACTATAATCTGAAATAAAAAAAGAAATTTTAATAGCAAAAATATTTAAAAAGGATTATAAAACTGTAAAAGAAACCTAACCTAACCTGGTGAAAAAGCGTTGATTACCACCGAATGACTTGTCGCTAACGGTAAATATCAAAAATATTGCGTTTAGACGATAAGTGTCGTCCAAAGCATTCAAAATGTTGTCCATGACTACATTACAGTTACAGATGACATTACAGTACTTAGAATGAATTAACAGTTTTAACTTCGATCTTCTATAATTAATTTAATTATATAGTTGAGCCTCGAAATGGCGCTGAGTTCCTCGAAGTCCAGAAAATTGTGAATAAGTTCCCTTAAGTTCCACACCATATAACTAATTGTAGCATAGCATAACCAAAAATTAAACTTACCTAGTAAACTTTTCATCTATGCACGATATGCGCTCCGTGCCCAAACAATGATAAGTTCTCATAGCTGTTTTTTTTAAAACTAATTTAATATTGATGATACTGAATGCTACTTTTATCGATAAAAATTTCCGTTTTTTTTGTCGCATTGAGAGTAAATTTGTCATGTAATCTAAAATTCGAACAGATTATGAATAAAAGTCAGCTAATATTTTTATAATATGTCGTTTTATATATGGCTCGAAGCAGAGATAGTTATTGTTGTTGGTTCATTCTGATGTTTCGGATAATTTGGGACAGCCATATCTGGAAGAACCCGAGCCACTCTGATTACATAAAAGAAAGAGTTATTGCTTAAGACCGATTCATGGAAATTCTGAAGTATCAAGGTCATCAATATGTATACCCCTATTTTATGTACAGATGACTGTGACAAAGACAGGATGTTGCGGAACTTCAGCTGCTAACAACATTTCTCCCGAATGAAAATTTTTCGAAGAAAATAACAATTATGAATGAAATATCTCGAAATTAGAAGACTATATTGTTAAAATATGCAAACTAATTTCGGAAATGGACACGTTATACAAATATTGCACAGTGGGATCACATGAAATGCTTGCAAGAATGAAATATATATTGTCTTATAGGCGAAGGTAGCTTTTGAAAAAATTTGGAGATAAAATATGATATTTGCATAAAAAAAGAGGTTTAAAATGATTGAAGGGAATTAAGAGAGGGATAGATAGGAATTAATGAAATAATAATCCTGGAAAAACCATTCCCACTGATTTTATTGGTACTTGGTAATGAGAGGAACATTATGGATTTTCCTAATGTCTGATCATTGCGAAACGATTTCTTTTTCTACTCCATACTAAGTGGAATGGAACGTTAAAATGCAATAATCTTGCATTACATTTTTTACTGCTTATCCGAGTTACGCTTTTACCAACGTTTAAAAGTAGCAGTAAATCACATTTCTTCAACCTCAATTTTTATCATAAATGATATAGCGCCATTTCGCGCTGATCAGACCACCTTAGTTCATACGTTGTCACTATGAACTCGATTCGACTGCAGTCGTAAATCCTTTCTGAATCTATTCGAGATTGATAAATTGATAAATTGACAGGATAGCTCCTTGACATACTCAAATACTGTTGAAGAAATCTGTAGATATATCTCATCGTTCCATTATGAGACTATTTTCAGATATCTCTTCGGCGTTACTCATTACTCAAGCATTACTTTCATTATCAATAAAGTTATCGTATTCCCTGACGTAGAGTGGAGAAATTACCAAATATTGTAGTTATACCTCGTAACCAAGCCACTCAAATAACTTTACCTGTAAATTTATTTTCGCAGGAATGTTACGAATAGTCGTCATATTTCTAGGTAAGGGATTGACTGCATTTACAAAAGCTTAATTATTTGCTCATAAATTCCGTACTGGCCACGTTGTCGTCATAATTGTCTTACTTGCATGAATAAAAATGAGTTCATGTTCATGTTGCGATATCTTCTCCATTGTTCCTTGCTAGAACTTTGCTAAAAATTTCTTCATGTTCTACAGCCAAGATTTTTAAATCGTTCTTGAACCATAGTCTATGGCAAATCGTGCAAATATAACCAAACGATTTACAAATTTCTTATTGAATTCTTGAATTCTTTATCGTATTTTCATTATATTTGAAATCTCTGCACGTTGAATAGAATCTGAATTTGATTCATTGATGCTAACTTGAGCTTACTTGTTGATATGCTATTACCCATCAAGTTCCCTAGATAAATCTTTGCCCCCTTCAATCATATTTGATTGATCTCATAATGACAAATTAGAATCCAGGACACAGCACTGTGCATATCATTTTTAAGGATCCGCTTATCGATTGTGCAAGTAAGATTCATGGATTCAAAACACTGTGCTCTACAACAATGGCATTCCATGCCTTTTTCCGTGCTCAACATCCCCACATATGTGAAAATATACAACTAATGCCAATAGAAATGGAAGCTACTGAAAGAAAAGTTGCATCAATAAAACCATATGCTCCGCTTGTTTATATGATCCAACAGAGAAACAATCTTCGCGATGCAGTCATGTGATTCCAAAATCGAAACCTGCTTTATTCAATAAATTTCCCATAAGATTAGAATTTTTTAATTAGGCGCATTAGTAAATTGGTAGGCTTTTGAGCTTCACGCATATGTTTCCGACAAGTCAAAGTTCAACACTTAACAATTTCTATGGTCGAATAATATTATCGTTCTGGAATGGAAAAAAGAATAAAAAAAATTCGTTCAAAATTGATTAAAAATTAAATCATAAAATGTAAACTTATAAATTTCAGCCGTGCTCCAATAAAGGAAAGCCTAGTAGAAATGGCAACAAAGGATAAATTTAAAGTTGAACTGAAGTGCCTAAATAATTTAAGGCCACCAAGGCTCCCAAATGCTTAAAATTGAACTAAGAAATATGCCCGAAATGGGTACCATAAATGAATTCACGATTCAAACGGAATTCGAAGAGAATAATAAAATGTCGCTGAAAAAATCACAAAATCAAAAATCATAAAATCCGTTTTCTTTAACGTAAATAACCCTTCCTTGGTGCGTTGCCATGAATAATAAGAATGGTTCGAATAAGAATCACGCCAAAGGAAGAGTTCGCTGGGCAGCAGTGTTGCCGAACTGTGCAGGCAAAGAGGAATAGAGGAAAGAGGAGTAGAATGGTTTAATGGATATTGCTCAGTTCAGGGTGCTATTGCTTAGGTTCTACATCAAGAATCCTCGAATCTATCTTTCGAAAATCTGAATGATAATAAGCGACTCTCCTGTGCCTCTATCGCCGAATGAGACTTAATAATGACCTAACAAAATTTATCTGGTTCAACAAGCCTAACCAGCAATTATGCGCACTCTTAAAAGAATGCATTAATGATTCGAAGATAGGACCATTAGACCTATCGCACCCATCTTACTTATATTTTACCGATTACAGCCGATAAGGTTGATTTAATTTTACTTATTGCTATCACCGTTATCACTCTTTATTCTTTTCGTATTTGAAGTTAATATTATCTGTTTATTTGTTGTTCGTGAAATAATTAACTCATTGTAAATTAGCAATTCGCAATACGTTTACATTAATCGCAAAGTTTAATTACATCTTATGAAGAATAAATGAATATTTTTTTATATGTTCTCATCCGAGAAACATCGGCAGAGAAATATGTCTGTACGAGAAACGACAGATCCTTATGAAATAAGAACTGGTGCTCATCAGAGCCAGGTGCTTCCCCATATAGTATTCAATTCAATCATGCGATTGATTTGTTATGAACATTCGTGATGCGCAAGTCAGTCCATAATATAATATCATATTATATTGAATATAGCGCCTTTTCTGAAGAAGAAATAGAAACTTAACCAGTAATGGTGTTAAAAGTACTGCCGTGATAGTACTGATATTGAATTAATCATTATGCCGTTCGAATTCAACTGATGGAAGTAAACCTGTTAATAAAAGGCAAAATCTGGATGATGCCGAGGACTGGTCTGCACTTCAGCACTCTATAACTCTGTAAAACCAAATTAGAAACCAAATTCGAGAAGTGTACTGATAAGGATAATGAATTTAGCAAAGGAGTATTTAATTTACCATATTTATGAATCTTATATCAGTTAAATTTCTTGGAAAATTTTTTTTGATTCCAAAAGAGATGTTTCGACGATTTGGTGAAATTTTTTAAAATTAATTGATTGATCGGTTCACATAATTCACAGGCGAATCAACAATAGGTTATAACTTCTTGAAACCAATGTTCCATTGCATTGAATTTTTCTCAGTTTCGCAAATCAGTCGATTTATTGCCAACTTAAATTAATTTCCTATCATTTTATTATATGCAAATTTATAGAAATATGCAAAGTTATTGTAAAATCTGAATTGCAATTTTATTCATTTACCTACTGAAAATATTACATACCCATGTCACTCTAATTTGAAATAAAATTCTATCATTTTTTTCGTGATTATAAAATTTACCTGAAGGAGAGGCGAAATGCGTATTGTTTAAACCATTAAAATTCCCACCATGCTTTAGACGCTATCACGTTATATTTAAATTTATCACATGTTCGATATGGAATCCTACTTGATTTCATACTGAACGGTATTCATAACTTTTCCACAATATCAGTAAACTCAGTAATTTTCGAATATTCCAAATCAGTCTAAACAGTGATAAACAAAGATAAGGGCAGTGCTTTTATAAATTTTATGAATTATTTTTATATTTTTATAAGAAGCGATATAATTTTCGAAATATTTTCATTAGATAAATAATATAATAAAATTGCAATGAGTAAGATTTATATTTTAATATATTATTATTCCTATGAAAGATGCCATAGTGCCTCTATGGCTAAGCACACTGATTATTGCGAAGCAATTGGCTAAAATGTTAAGCGTGCTAAAGCTCTGCTTTATAATATCGTGGATTATCTTATATTATAAATTTAATAAATAAGTTTTTCTTCAAAACTTTTAAAGAGTTTTCTTTTGAAACTATCAACTATATGAGATGTTAATTAATCATTAATTGATTTAAAGATATCGCAAGAAGTTGATTAAATGAGAAACAGCTGGGTTAGCAGATGAGATAAGCAATGAGATAAGAAAACGTGCAACCGATAAGAAAAGATAAACGATTTGTAGCGAATGAAATGAACCAGTTAACTATCCTAATCTCGCTATATTTTTTAAACTGTTTCGCTGAAACGTCCATAAAGGAAAACGATATTTCCTATGAAAAACAACATAACGAGGAAAAGGTGAGAAAAAAACTTTAAAATTCTTTTTTTCTTTATTAATCAACATTTAGCAACATTTGTGGTTTATCAACAGTTATACTAAGTCTAAGGGATAATATAGCCAAACATGCAATATTTGGGGAGTCATATGAATATATCTAAATGATTCTCTACAGGACAAATCACCTCATCTTGCTAGTTAGCAAGTGAAATAGCTAGAAATAGTGGACACTAACGATTTACTTACGTTTACTCATATGTAGCCAGACAGTTGATCTGATTTAATGAAAATCAGATAAAAAGTTTGAAAAACTGAGCCATGAATTAGTAAACGACTGGAAATTTCTGGTCTTATAGTTGCCTAATAATGAGGAGAAAAGCTATACCATCGTATTTCTATTTTTTATGACTAAGTGCCGACCTTAGCAATAACACAGTGCAAAACAAAACAAATCAACTTCATTCTCCTTGTTATTTCTTAGTTACAACAAATAAACTCAGAGCTATGATATATTTGAAGGATTAGAATAAAACTGCTAATGATTAAAAAATGCCAAATGTCAAAGCCTTCTAAGGCCAACATAATTGCTTTAATTGAGCCAAATGTTTTTTCTAAAACATTCTGGATTTTATGAATAAAATACCTGACTCACCTCTGTTTCCCTTAACAATATACAACACATTTTTATCGTAATAAATTTTATTGACCACTACGATTTTAACATTATTAAATATTCTGGTTAGAATATTATTCTGCTTAGGTTCGCTCTGCTGACAGGGAATCACTTGGTGATAGAAATGCATTTAGGCTCCGTCACCACGCGACATAAGCACCACCACCCATACAATTCTCATAATATTGCCTAAATTTATCAGAAGCTTTCTAATTTATCTAATTTCAGAAATATCCATAATTGATATTTCTTCAAATTTAAAACGACTAATTATTTATTAATTTCTATTATTCATAATGTTATTTTTCAATAATATCTTGTGGTTTTGAAAAAATTTTTCAGCAAGACTTTTACACATATCTGAGCGTTTGCCACGATCCAGTTCGAACGGTTTATACAGTGCGTGGGAAAACATGTCACAAAAACAATCAAATCGCTCTTGGAAAATTCAAGAATGCTGTTAATAAAACTGGGTTTTTAATTCCCAAAATTTTTTTTTATAATACAGGAAGTATTTGAGAAGTGTAGTTCTATCCATGTTATCCGTATTATGAAATTATTTTTTGATCGAAATTAGCAAATTATGGTTTTTTACTGATTCTTTGCCAGGCAGCTTCCAGTGAAAATTCGTAGCCTTAGCCATAATCATTCTTCCTTTAACAAAGCCAAGCCAATCATCTCTGTTTCGGCCGTTGATTGGCTTATAAATACAAGATTACTCCTTTTACTCTTGTTAAGGAACAAGAAGAGAACCCCTGATGCTACTTCACCATGCCATTTAATTCATTTAACTATCCTACTTTCAAACTAAAACCCTATAGCCATAGAGAGGTTCAGACAAATTTCAATACTGAACTAAGCAGAAATTAAGTACATAAGAGACAAAAAAAAGAAAAATATACGAAGAGTTAATAAAGATTATTAAGGTGGGGAATTTTCGAGGTGGAGACGTTTAGCAATTACAGCGAGGAACTGCAAGCATATTCTGCAGGCCTTGCTGAAGGTATAAATCTATTTTATTGCTATAAACTAAATATTCCCTCGTAAACATATTTATTTTATTTTAGTATTTTTCTTTTGGATAACTTTCAGTTGCATTTCTTATTTGGAAAGAAAACGTTAATTCTTTAAAGAAGCATTCGTAGCTGATGAACCAAAAAAGCTCGCTTCTTATTATGGAATTTAATTCCTTAAAATAATTAACTATCCTATTTCTTGTTTGTTTGTTTTTAGGTATTCTTACGAAAGAATTGATCCATTACCATCGTCTCAATACAATTGAAGAACTATGCAAAGATGATAAAGCGTTCTGCAAGCGATTATATTCCTATTTGCAGGAAAATCTTGACTGGATCAAAAAAACTGCTATCCAGGCTCCAGCAGATCAATACTGGAAGCAGGTGAATTTTTCGCACTTTTTTTCGAAGATCCATCTCGATTTAAACCACATTTTTAACTTTATTGTCATATCAATTTTCTAAAAGATTTTTTTAACAAAGCAGGATCACCCATAAATTCAGAGCTTAAATGAGAAGTAATTATTAGAACATTGTAAAAACGTTGAATGAAAGCAATTTTCAGATTTTTGCTAGGTTTCGCATTTTCTGCTGCTTTCCTTCGGAAAAATCTGATTTTCAGGTAAACCTAACATTCGCACAGCTAAGTGGAATTTATCACGGATATCTCAGAAAACATATCTTCCACTTTAAGCCGGCGATCGAATTCAGAATCACTCCCATATAGTAAATTCTTATTTCAAATATTAAATTGAACAGAATTTTCTAAATTTTTGAAAAATGCTACTAAAATTTTACCTCTAAATTCCATTTTTAAAATCCAGATTTAATTGACATATTATTATTCGCCTTGTCCTAATAGCTACTAATATTTCTAACGCAGTTAAAAACACTACCAAGATTGTGCAGTTTGAAATTACTGATAAATAATTCCATTTCCATCATGCGAACCAATGTTGCTTTTTAGCATGTTGCAATTGTCTGGTGAGCTAATTGATTTGTCGAAATTTTTCAATAAGACGAAAGGATATTTAACGGAAATTGACGCAGGAAAATGCTCAGGTTTCATCAAAATCACCGAAAAAAATGAAGATTTATTATTTGCGCACGTTGCAATGTCAGGATACAATACCATGAACCGTATCCTTAAGATTTATAAATTCGGATTCAGTGAGTGATTTTACCGATGAAATTTTTTTTGGGTATACTAAATACTTTTTCATTTAATACCAATTAATACTAATAATAATATTAATATTAATATTAATACCAATTACAATTTTTTTTTACTAATAAACGAGAACTACTTAAGATCGAAAGTACAGGTGGCTACTTGGCACTAGTTATTTCCCGTCAAGAGGCTGGGACCGTGCTCATTTTGCTCGATTTTAATAGAAGTTAAAATACAAAGCAGCAAATTATTAATTTTTTTCGAAAAAAATTTTAGTAACTTTTTTCCATTTTAAAACCATCGGTATACGAACTTTCATCAAGCAATCCACTAAAAGCAATATTAAACCAAAATTAGTTATAAATCAATATTCCACAAAAAAATGAACAGTATAGGGAAAATCCATTAGCAATCTATTAATTGACACGGTTTCAGATTCATCTAAATTTCCTGGAAACACATTCTCTTTTTCTGGATATCCCGGCGCACTTGCGTCTCTGGATGACTTTGTTCTTATCAATTCTGGATTGGTTATTTTTTAAAAGGAGCTATCCTTTTGTTGAATTTTGAATTTTACGAGGATAATTAAAGCAGAAAACATTTCCTTGCAATTAAACTAAAAGAAAGGCCCCTGGCTAGGCGTCTAAAAATACACTAGGAAGGCTTCGGATAGATTTCAATAGGTTTATTAATGAGACAAGAAAAAATTTACTTGATTTGCTTTTTTTCCATACTCTTCGAATGAAATGCGTTATTTTCGTTAACTAAGCCAGTGATAACAAGCCATAATACTTGTGGCATAATTTTACAAGCCATATTTTATTGCCAATCAAAAACACAGCCACTTTCATTTCACTTTACTTCTCCACTGTACTCGATCCATTTTTCTTCCTCGGAAAAAACCTCGATGAAAGGTTGGGTAAGTTCCATCAGGCAGATGGTCATTGGTATAAAAAAATGTTGAAGTGAATAATAATAATATTAAGATGGATTAGATTCGTTTCTCCATTATAGTTTATTGAAGGCTGTTATGGAAACAACAATCAGTATTTTTAATGCAGAATTGTATTCTGAGAAATATATCAAACCGCAAAAGCAGTTGCATTGTTGGTTGAGAAGTATTATAGCGAATAGCTTAGCCAGGTGAATTTTTCTTCTAACCGTACTCATCATTTCTGGTTTGGCTTTATTGTGCTTATAGTCTGGCAAAAATCTCAACATTTTCTCATTTTGATGGAATATGAGCTGATATGAGATCATAGCCTTCACTGAAATAATATACCACTCGTCTACCATATATTGGTTTTAGTTCTCAGTTTTACTAGTTCTCTATTATTCCTCAGTTGCTCATTTCTTTCTTAAACCTATGTTTTTATTTTGGAAATGTATTAATATTAAATGCATTAATTATTCCACTGAAAATTAAAAGAATTCTGAATTCTTGAATTCTTTTTATTTCAAAAATTAAAACATCTTCGGATTACATCAGTCTTGAATATGGTATTTTTTATGAAGATATCTATAAAAGTTTAATTATTTTTTCAAGCACTGCTAGTGAATGGGTGAAAATATTTGCTAAATACAATTCTGGGACGTATAATAATCAGTGGACAGTACTCGATTACAAAATGTTTAAGCCAGGTCAAAGCCTGCCTTCCAAAAATATGATTTGGGTTCTTGAACAAGTACCGTAAGTTTCCTTGAACTTACTTACTTACTTACTTAGCCCCGAAAATTTTGTTATTTGTTTTAAGAATGAATGCATAAAAAAAGCAAAAAAGATAAAAGATGCTCACATTTTTAAAGGAAATTAGAATAATATAACCTCATAGCGCTTGCTATTTGGACAACTTCCGAAACGCGAATGGATTCCCATCGTTATCTGCATCTAAGAAGTAGCTAATCTTTTAGTTAAGCGTCTCTCTATGCACTGTTTGTTGGATCTTTTTTCAGAGGAGCCATTTAGAGATAGAATTACTGATGAGTCTGACAAAAATCACTTCCTTATTTTAATCTGCATCTAAGATGAATGGACCCATGCCATCGTGATATCCGAAACATGATACTTGACATATAACTTGAGTAATACATAATTTGGCCATAACCTAAATAATATATACAAATAATTAGTAGAAAAGTTCGAAAATATTTTCTTATATCAAAATAAGATTCCTAAAAATATAGAAAAAACTTCGAAGAAGATAAATTATTTAGAGGCTATGTATCTGCTCAGGATATAACATCCCTTTTCAAGCAACAAAGATATTGGCCAAGCTATAATATTCCATACCTAAAAGATGTGCAAAAAATGAGTGGATTTGAAGACAAAGGGAAACAGTATGATTGGTATAACTACGATAATTGCCCAAGGGCAAAGATCTTCCGTCGCGATCATATTTTTGTTAAGGATACGCAAACGCTGCAAAAATTAATGAGGTTGGTGGGATCATTATTATCGTCAAAACCTTAGGAAAAAAATTCTAATTTAGTGTTTTAACGAATGGCTGAAAAATTGTAATGGACAGCCAAACTCACTATGTTGGCTTATTTTTGTTTATTAAAAGTCAACGTCAATAGGTTAATTAATTAATAATTAATTTAGATATAATGATTATACGCATGAAGAATTCAGCAGATGCAAATGCAATCCTCCGTATACAGCTGAAGCAAGTATTTCAACTCGTGGCGATCTAAATCCTAGTAATGGAACCTACGAATTAGCAGCAATGGGACATCGCAATCACGGAGCCATCGACTATAAAGTTTTTTTTTTCCTTTTTCCCTAATCCTAAACTAAAAGAAGGCATAAGCTATATTGTTGCTATGAAGGGCACTGGAGATTTGCTTCAAATACCGGCAGCGTTGTATGTTTCACTGGCTATATCGCTGATTTCGACTTGAACGATCGTAGCTAAGGTATTTCGAAGAAAATATTAGGCCCTTTACGTTGACGTGCGGATTTATTTATGGAGAAATGATGCAACCTTTCGATTTTCTAAGCGAGGTTTTTTCCAAAAATTCTCAATTACCCAATAGATACCCAAAGGATTAGGTCTCCTAACAGAATTTAGGCCAAATCGACAAATATAGCGTAAATAAATTGATCTTGTGAATGACAGCAAAATCTTGTCGCCTTATGTCTCGGATTTTATTAAATATCTTATCAAATGAAGAAATGCCTGATTTCAAACATCTCCAAATCTATTAACAGAGCGAGAGACTACTAAATACTAAGCTTGATAAATTTGTATTTCGTTGTAGTACAATTCTATTATATTTACATAGGATCATGAGAATGGAGGATCAAGAAGCTATCTAGTACTGACCATTCACCGACGACATTGCGTTTAATCTTAATTTTGCATGGACCTTCGCTAAATATTACATGCATCACTAGCTTTATTGTGGAGCAAAGCAACGTTGGTTATATTATAGATCTAGTGCCATAGGTCTCGCCACATGTCAATCTTTATGAGGAACAATTTCAAAAGCAAGGAGGCTTAATCAATCTCCACATGGATATTATATAAAATTTGAAAAGTAAGATCAGAGATTTATGGATTCAGGCGACAAAAAAATGGCTTTAATTATTTTTGGACATGTAAAGAGAATTTTTAAGCCTAATAAATAGTGGAGCCAAGCCTTTTTCAGTGTAGTTCAATTTTGGAACGGGTATATGGTGGATGAAATAGAAGATGAAATAAATTCTACCCGGATTTTACTTTAAATGATAAGTTAAAATCAAGTTAAAGTTCACGTCAAATAAGATAAAACCTATGTTGCTTGCGCTTAACTAATAGATAATATCCTTTTTCCGTTAAAAATGATTATCTATAGTCTCATAATGAGAAATTTCATTACAACACACTATATGAACCAAATTATAATTTCTGATTAGGCTGACTTCGCTGGTTATTAATATGTTAGAAAATAGAGCCTAGAAGTCATTTGACGAAAGAAGAACACGTTTGGATAATCCTATAATTTTATAAGAATCTTCAATTAATGAGGTACTTCAAAGTCGCAGTTCAGCTTTCGTTGATGAATCAATAATTTCAGGGAACAAATTACACATTATTCAAGCGATTAGCTTTCAACGCTTGGGGTGGACCGACCTATGACCCACTTCCAGTTTTCAGGTTCAATTTATTTTATGCCGTTGGTTCTATTATATTTACTGTTAATTTTCCTTATTAAATGAGATCTTCAGTTGGGAAACCACTGACATCGTTGAAAATCATTACGGACAACCAACAACTTGGAATTTCAAGCCAATTCAAATTCGATGGGAATCTGAGGTCAAAGTTGATGTATAAAGCGATGAAAGTGAAACGCTTTCATGGTGAAGATTTTTTGCTTTTGTAAAAGTTCGATTTTATTGCATCGCTTCTATAAAAACAAAATATATAAAAATATTTAAAATATTTAAAAATTTTTAATATTTAATGTTTAATAGAATTTTTCGCTTTCACAAAATAAGAATTTCCATTATTTTTTGCTGTACCTTTTTTTCTTTGAATTTATGCAAATAATTTTTGTTGTTTTTATATTCATAAAAATTAAAATGAAATCAGTTGAACTGAGCAGATAAATCTCATTTTGAGGCAAAATAGCTGAGTGTTTGTTGTTTTGAATTATCATCCAGCAGCAATTATCAAAGTTGAAATGCTGTCGTTGGCATGGCAGACAAATTTAAAAAATAATACGTGAGGCCCATCTGTATTTTATGCCTCAAGCAATTTATTAAAAAGTTTCAACCGCGCTAACAGCGAATTTGATCAGAAATATACTTTCTTTATTGCTTACATTTTGAACAATAAATATTTCTTTTCCATCTTGGATAATTTGCTCGTTAACTTCACTTTTGCATTGCATTGTTGTTGCTTTTAAATTTCGCTAACTGAAATTTCACTTTTCACGTTTATTTATTTACAAAATTTTTGGCGTTCTCTCCCTACTTCAATAAATTTGGTGCAAAAAAATGGAAATTTTTACTGACATTCTAAATTAAAACCAATGGCTATTTAAACCAATGGTTTTTTATAAATAATATTTGGTGTGGTTTCCATGCTTTATTCCATTCGTCAATGATATAATTGACCAATGTGCCTTAGGGCAACAATTGTTAGATTGAGTTCACCGATTTGCATAAATAATTTGCGTAAACTGCTTGAGCTTCATCGAGCAAATGTGCTCTTCCTTGTGCAGTCCAATATAATATAACAAGCATTCATGAATGAAATTTATTTATAAATCTAAAATGACAGAAATATTTTAATTTTTTTAAAGTGATAAAAATATTTGTTGAGCAAATTTCTTCAGCTGAATGCATCGATGCATTCAGCTGAAGAAATTTGCTCAACAAATATTTTTATCACTTTAAAAAAATTAAAATATTTCTGTCATTTTAGATTTATAAAT
>UYYG01001274.1:0-11476 GCA_900625125.1 Dracunculus medinensis | reverse complement strand
TTGATAAAATTGATAAATTTATACGCATTTTGTTTATTGTTTCAGCTGATTTATTTATTAGTATTTGTTATTTATTCAATCAGCTAAATGTGTTATTGCGATTCTTTCTTGATTTCGAGTAAGTAAAATTTTTAAATGAAATGAAAAATCAAACAAATCAACGGAAAGAAAAGATTCAACCATAAAGTGTCGCATCGACGATAATTGAAAAATAACACTAAACTCGCAACTTTAGATTTGAGATTTCTCTTTTTTCCTTAGTTCAATTTTGCTTATCGCTACTCACCAAACTTTTTATTTCCAGGGGAACGCTGAATGAATATCACTGCTAAGCCCAAGCATAAGCTTAAGCATTAAGCAAGATGTGATTTTCACTCATTCTAGTTTTGATGTTTGAATTCCACATTGATCATTGTAAACCATTTTTAAACGCTATAGGAGGCAGCGATCGAAAAACTTAGATGATGGAACTTTTTTTATTCAGCATAAATTACTAGAATAAATTGCCAGCTGAAGCGATTTCTGCTGTATGCATGTAATTAGTGAATTATACGAATTATAAATTATATACAAAATACTACAATCCTTAGCCTCCTTAACCTTAGCCTCAACAAGAATTTTTTGAGCTTTTTTAGAATTTTAACTACTACTTATTGTTATATTCATGACTCAGGCTTCGCTTGGTAATTTTTTAGAAATGTGCGAAATAATAAACCAAATATAAGTTCAACAATTCTAAATTGAAACCTATCTCCAGCTCTATCAGTTTTGCCAAGTGATGGATCCGGACAATAAGGCCGGAAATAAATTTGGAAAATTTTGGTCTTGAATTTAGATTTATAAGCTTTTTCGACATTGCATGGTACTGAACTATAAAATTAAATTATACCACTATATGGTTCTGATATGAAAATTTTTCAATGTGTTTTCATTATCAAAATCAAATAAAATTAATTGAATCAATAAAAATATGGGATAAGCTTCATATTCATAAAACATAAGCAAATTACAACATAAGCAAAAGTACTTTTTAAGTATAAACTTTTGTTCATTTCCGGATCGAATTTATACTATAGAATGGGTTATTAAAAAATAATTTCACCTGCTGCGTTAAGAATAATCAATCTACCAATAAATGAATGGCTAAATGATCGGTTTCCTGGCCAAAAAGCCTTTTCACGGTATTATAATAATTCACCCACGCTTTTAACTGATTCGATGATCTTTTCTTTCATTTTTGCATATTTTCGTTTCTTCAACTGGATAAAAATTTTGCCATGAATAAACATACAAATAAATTCGAAAATCATCGAATCCAATTCAGAAAGCAAGGATCGTCGAGCGTAATATTCCTTCGACTGAATTAAAGGTAATATTATTAATGGCAATATAATTAGCTGAAGAATGAGCCTCGAATATCTCAGGTCTTGGCATAGCTGTGGATGAAAATCTTGTCTTGATTTTGATCTTCACTGCAAAACCACAATAAAAAAGTCCTCAAGAATACAAAATTTTATTTTTCGGTCATTTAAAAACAGAAATCAAAGCTTTTTATGACGATATTTCATTTTGTTCGGCGTATACAATACAATCTGCTATTTCCACAGTACTACGAGTCTACGAGTCAAGTGAATTAATTGTACTCCAGAAAGGATCCCTAATAGCAGTGGTAATTATCAACCATATAACCTAGACTTATTTTCAATTCGTCGAATTAAGAAAGATTCAAATTGTACATACAAAATTATCAAACATGTAAAATTCTATATGATTATATCAAATTAGATCAGATTTCCAAAATTAGATTCGTTAGAATTTTTGATTTGAATCCAACAGCGTCTAATGGGCTAAAATCAAATGCAAAACTAAGGGCGCATGATTTTTTTTTCGTACCATTAACTGCTGGAATAAGCTGCCGAACGACGTAACTGCACTCTATTTTCAAAAAAAGATTAGATCTTATCATCCATGATATTATTCACATTATGAAAATAGTTTGAAATCTTGATTATTTATCACCCGATCACCTTATACATTCAGTTCGACTTGTATTATTATTTTGTAATTCCCCTTTATTTATATTACTTCTCTCTACACTATTAGTGGCCATTTTCCGTTTGCATCGTATATCGCCGTCACTAATTTCTTTTCATTTGGCACCTTATTTTGTTCTTATTAATATAAGCATATGGCGCTTGTCGTCCTCTGACTGGTTTAAATAAATATAACTATAAATTCTAATTATTTCGATTATTGCGTTCTTGATGTGAGTTAAATCCATTATCGGTGAAATACAGGTGATTCTGGGGATTTGTGCTTATATCTTCCAAGTGATTTATTGATGAAAGGCTCTCATCCTTAAATTAGGGAATCATTTGGGGACAGAAGTATGGCTGAAGTATGCGAGTTCCGCTCAGACTTCTAAAACAGGTTTATTCTTGCCAGGAGTGTGAGCTTAGCTTCGGCTTTCCGAAATGAAAGTACCAACTGAGCCATTCTACATTACTATATCAAAACTTAAGAAACTGTTTAAATTTTATTAAAGTTATTTAAAGTTAAGCTACGAGATTTTTTAAAACTTTTGCGATTTGAACGATTGCTTTTTCTTCTTCTTAAAAAAAGAATTTTCTGCTCATTTGAAATATAAGAAAAAATCATTCATAAAGATTTCATGAAGTATGCTTGTCGTGTGTTACCAGATAAAACCAGATTTATTTTATCAAAGATTCGTCGGTGTTGCCCATTAGTCGAGTTTTGCAGAAGACGATTCCTCGATGACCTTTCTGTAATTTGAAAATATAATGGATCTTTAATTCGCTTATGATGAAGTTTGCCTTTCTTTTCTATCATATGATTTCTACTTTTGAAATTCGTTGTTCTTTTTAGAGAATAACAAAAATTTGAGTAAACGAGAGAACAAAGAAGTGCGTAAGATTCAATGCCAATTGAATTTTCATGAACTGCGAGTGGTGAAATAACAAATTCTATTACGAAATTATTACTAAATTTATTGAACAACTTATTTTTATAACCAATTTTATTAATCAGTATGTAAAATAAGTGGTTAGTGTCTGCTCTGGTTGGGCATTTTCCGCCGGCTGCGAGTATGTTTAGAGGTTCTTAGCAGTGAAGTGAAGTATTTGAGGAAAAAACTTCTAAACAACAGTGGTCGCTAACAACAGTGGCACGCCAAATACTCGTTTGTGTTGTTGTTCAAAAAGAAATAAGGTTGCTGCTCGCATTTTGAAGCACTGATGCTATTGATTAAGGTTCCATTCGTGGTGATTTAAGTACATCTCTTTTAAAATTGTTGTTAACGACTGGCACTGTCACCAAACGGTTCTCTAATAAAACTTCATCTATCTCGAAGCGAAGTGAAGCCTAACCAGAAACACGGGTGCTCTTCTAGTAGAAAATTTTTTCCAGTAACTTATTTGCCCATTTTTCTATTTCTAAACTATTCATAATGAAAGTAAAATTGTTAAAAACTAAAAAAATCTAATAGTACGTAATTTCAGTGGATAATTATCTGGTCACTAGGACGCATTTTGGAATACACTTGGCCTTTTCATTTTATTCCGATCACTTCTTTATAATAATTAGTAGTCTAACCTAGAACCTTTTTAAAAAGCTCAGCTGTTTCAAAATTAAATCAATTAAATCAATAATCGTACAACAAGTCATAAAACCCGGTCAAAATATTAAATGCCAGTAAAATAAAATCGTTTCAAAACCATTCCGGAGATAAAAAATCCGGATTGCCAGCATAATCCGCATTTTAACGATAGATATTCTGCGGCGATAGAGGTCGGACTCATAATATTAGCTGGGGCAACATATCACTTAGAAATCCTAAACCTATATATCCTTTGGAGATTACGCAGCTCCGGCCAAATCAAATGACACCATTAAACAAAAACTGACTAAAATTCCATCTTAACCCACAATAAATAGTGTAAAACAATTCATATATATTATTTCCAAGTTCAGCAATAATAATTTTGATACAAAATGTTAAGCTTAGTAAAACCATGAACGAAATCTTAAATTATTCTCCACCCAACTGTTAAATATTGAAAGTACGAAATCCAGAAATCTTCGAAAATGAGCTCGCTATAGAATTAGAAATAACCAAACTCCTTTTCAGTACAGATACTTGTGATATTTACAAAATACAAATGCCAGATATTTTGCGAGAGATGGTAGTTCCAATTATCTTATCATATATAGTCGGCCATAAAATTTAGAATATGCCAACAGTGAAAATTAACGCTAAAAAAATTAACGAATTTTCCAGAGCGGTTGGAGTCTCTATGAACTCGTTGTTATAATAAATTACTCACAAATTTCGAAAACTCAGCGACTGATTACGAGAAAAGCACCACTGAATATCTATAAAACAGAAAAAAACGATTTCTCGATTTAACGTAAAAACGTAGAAATTGTACGATCGTAATTAATCGTAAATCGCAGCAAAAAATTTTTTATTCATAGAAAATAATAACAGAAAAATAAGAAAACATTAAATTGAAAAATAATCAAAAAGGTGTATAGAAAAAGTGAATATTAAGAAACTTTTGATCGATCATCAACTATAATTTCACATGCGGTGGATGAAATATCAGTCAAGACACAGGAACAATTCGGTACATTGGATGACAGCAACTTTTGCAGCGCGAATTAGATAGCCTTTAAACGAGTAACCGGGCCTCACCACTTTAGCCACATAAATTGTCCCCAATCCCATCTAAATTTTCTATGATAATTACAGATGAAATAGAAAAGAAATATCGTTAAATGAAAATAAAAAATTTATTTTAATTTTGCGAAAGGAGGTTCCACAGAATTCTCAAGCCGACTGATAAAAAGGAAAGGCCAAAATAGACGACACAATTTATCCTCTAAGACCTTTCGAAATAAAACTGAGGCTCTTCTCATTCAAGTATATAAGTTAACCCTCATCCTGAATATAACATTGACTCTATCACCACTCTATTCCAAATTATTCCAAATGAGGTAAATCAATTGGAATGTTTATACAAAAGTGAAATATTTGAGTATGCAAATTTTGATTGCAATAATTATAATGACTTTAAGTTTTAACTTAACTCGGAACAATGGGCTAGAATTACTTAAAATTACTTAACTATGTTTGCAAAAGCAAGCCAAATCTTAATCTACTTCCGTTGAATTATTGGAATAAATCGCCCAGAAATATGATATTTATCTCCACCTGTAACCAATCATAAGAAAAAAAATCAGGTTAGATCACTTATGACTCAATTCAAATTTTCATAAAGACTTTAAAATCCCCAAAGTTTTTCCTCCCATCTTCCTTATGCTTCTCCATTTTTGCTTCGTCAACTCTTTTGCCTTTACTTTTTACTTTTTTAATTTTTTAAAATACATGGCGCTCACTGCTTAAATTGGTCACTTTTTGTTGCTCACTTTTTATAAAATAAGTAAGTAAATAAAAACTACATCCTTTGTTAAATATTCTAATTCTTCCAAGTGAAATCCACTGAAAACTACAGAAAAGCACTAATTTTTTTAAAACGTTACTATTATAATAATTTTAAAATATACTTGTTCATCAGGAAGACGGATGGCATCGTGCATGGTTGGATCAAACATTTTGCCTAAAGGACTGATTTTCTGCAGTCCATGCTTGTCAAAGATTTCTTCTAAAGCAGTTTTGGCAATTTCAAAATGTTTTTTAAATTCCTTACAGTCATTTTCCTCGAAGTATATTTGATCGAAAATATCAGCAATCTGAATAAAATATTAGTAAATCGTACAATTACTCTTATTTTTTTGGAAGAAACTAATTTAAAAGTTGAACGTTTTAGCAAAAATTATCCTTTCACTCGCTTGGCTCAGTGAAAAGTAATTTTCCATAATTAAACCGACCTCTAATATTTCATTGCTTTTCGCATAACTTTTCGCATTCTCAACTTGTTTTTCGCCGCACTGTCCGCTGTTTTCTATTTCAGCCAAAACGTGCATATGTTTCCCCTGCAAAAGCTGTCCTTGCATTTTCATACAAAAAAAGCCAAATACTTAGACTTATTGTATTCACGGAAAATATCACCATAGAAGAAGATAAATCAAGAATAAATCACATCTGATATTTTTAAATAAAACGCGAACATTTAGAAAATTCTGTTATAAAAAATTTCGATCTAGTTTAGTATAATTCCATTCATTAGCCTAAAGTTTCCGACATTAAGGAATTTTAAGAAAGAAAGAAATAAGAACCTTCCACTCAGCCACCTCTTTCAGAAAATCATCAAATTCTTTAGGAACAGAATCGAAAGTTGGACGATCGTGCTGAGCGCCTTTTTCACTGAGCGCCTTCTGTACAATCGCTCCTATTTTTTTAAAAAACTGCACACCTATTGAAATCAAAAATATTAAAATATATAATTTTCAAATGAGCGCGATCCAAAATGCCCAGCTTCGCTTAAACACCACTTGCATTAATAGTGCCATAACAGCATCATCTTCGCTGGTCAGGTAACATCGCGTCATCTGCCACAAGAGTTGACATATATTTCGTTAGTTGCTGAACCTTGTAGCGGATGGCGACAAGAGCAAAGTGGGCCAATTAAGATCTGAACTGATACAGACCGGAAAGATTTGGAACGAATAGGTGGAATACCTGCCAGATGATGCACGAATTATGGCTTATTTAGACAAAATATAGTCAAAATTACTATAAAAATATCTTTAGTATATAAGATAAAATAATTACCGTTTGCTTTTATTTACTACAAATATCCAAATAATTATTTTAAAAAAGTAAAAAATCTTACTCGTTAAATCAGACGAATCCTTTCTAATCGAAAATTTCTTCTTTTCATTCTTTTCCGAATTATTCGATGAACTGCAAAATGACGAACGATTTGGCTTGCATAGATATAAACTTGTCCTTTGTAAAAGCAATCTGCAAAAAAAAGCAAATCAATTCGGCGTAGAAAATATAATTACTGGGAAATAGGGACAATAAATTAATCCACATTATTGAATAGATTATACAACATAGGGTCTTTTTCTGCTCATTGAGCAATATTTAGTTGAATAATTTAATAAAAAAAAGCTAGGAAAGCTGCGCGACACGGTATGCTGCTGATCACCAGTCTTTATTTCCTGAACCCCATATGGAACCAAAAAGTCCAGGTGTTGGCCAGTTATCTGTATTTCTACCGGCAAGTAATAACTGATTAGTGGAAATTTCTGATGGTACCAACAAGCAGAAGAGCTCTGAGCACCATCTATTTTTTTAGATTAATTATTATGAAAAAAACAAAAATAAGTTAAAAAAATCTTTCAATCTTTCAATTCAAGAAGTGAGAATTAGAATAAGTATCTACCGAACCGTTCTACTGCCACTAATCGACTTAAAGTTTCAAAATTTCGAATCATAAAGTTTATAAAAATTTATGAACTCGAACTAACATCAATCTCAAAAAAAGCTGGGTCATCGTTATTTATTGTTTCCTTCAAAATGAAAATTCAGATTCAATTTCCAGCACGACTAAGCCTACCACTCATTCAAAAAACCGAATGGTACTGATGATTACTTATATTTCTATACCAAACTGTCGTGAAGGCATCAGCTTTTAATGGACTGAATAGCTAATGTAACAAGTCCAATAAGAAATGGCAACCATTTTTAATTTTACTTATCAATATCAATAAAAGTTGTAAGGAAAAAAATTTAGAACATTACCTTTGCTGTTGGTTTAAAAAATTTTGAAAAATAAAATTCGAATAGTTTAGTGCCGAACTCAACACTGATAAATGTTTCATGGTTCAATGAATTCTCCGAACAATACACAAAAAAAATATACGATTTGTGGACCAAAATGAGCCTAAAATACCTCTATAAAGAAGAACAGTTATTAATGTAATTGAATAATCACTCGCTTCGTCAAATTGTTGATTATGGCTGACTTGCTTGCCAAGCAGATTTATTTTTTGATGCATATTTACTGATGTTTCCTATTTGCACAAAAGCAATAAGGAACAAAACTTCCTCACTTAGACGATTAAATCTTTACTCAAATAAAAAAAATGATAAAATGCTGATAAAATAAGATAAAATAATATATAATTTTGCACGATCCACTGCTCACTATAAAAAGTGTAGATAATGTTCAAATAAGGAGTAGTATAGCTGCGATGCAAAACAAAATCTCTCAAAAAAAGGCCCGAAAAATCTCAACCCCTCCTTACCTCGCTACCGCGAACAGTACAACTGCTTTTACTAGTTCCCTATAATCATCACTTACACAATGGGGTTTATGTTCCTAATCTTAAATTTATATTAGGTCTATTTGAGGTCAGTCGTGACCTTGCATCAGCTTTCCATTGACCTTCACTTCTTTGCTTAACATTTGACATTTGAGCGTAGCTCTTCAATAATGTTCAGTATGACGAAAAATATTACATGTTGAATGACCTTATTTAATATTTAAATTAGTTAATTTAAAAATTAGTATTTTTTTCCCATCATAAATTGCTCTCTACTTATTTACTACTCCAAAAAAATTTACGTGCTTTATTATATGCTTTTGCTTTTACGAGAGGCAAATATTTACGCGATTCGAATCATTTTGCAATTCGTCGAGTAATTCAGATGAGATTGGAACGAAAAAAATATTCATTTTTCTCCTTTTTGAAGACCATTTGGAGACGCGTGTAGCCAGTGGAACTATGTGCGCAAACACATCGAATAAAAATAGAGTGCACAATAAAGCGCGAATGGAAGAAGAGTATAAAAAGCCCCAACGCTCTATAATTAAATAACGATATTTACGAAGGTCAGCTTAGCCTCAAATTCGATCCTAATAAAAACAGAAGAAAAGACATTACATAATTTCACATATTTCGGGTCATCCCCAACATTCTCACCAGCAAATTCGAATTTAATCGAAAATAAAACATCGAAATTTCTATTGTCGTATTGCGATATTCGTATCGCCGAATCTCCGAACTTACTGTTAGGATTCGTCACTTGAAATGGATAGAGCATAGGAATGGGTCGTTTTATTTGGTTTCCATTTGGAAGAAGTAATGTGGCAGACAGAATGACGTTGCCTAAAAACACGTCTAGGACTCGCGATATTTTCCAGAGAATCTAAAATGATTGGAATCGAAAATGAGGACGATTTCTTCTTTCACTGGTGCTCTGTTGATTTCAGAAAATGGTGTACAGTATTGTAGTTAGCAACGCGTCGTAGAAGCAAGTAGAAGCAAGGTAAAGTACTGTAGACGCGATATCTTCCAGAACTGTTGAACATAGTGTAGAACTGATTTCCAATTTTCATTTATCGTTGATTGAGGAGCATTAGAAATTGGATTGTTGTTAATGGTTAAATATGTTAAATGGAACAGTATTAATATAATTGTCAGTTAATCAGGTTTATCAAAGGACATTAAATTTACGATATACTCTGTTTCCCGGTGTCACTTTACTCATTCGCTTCTGTTTTTTCTTAATGGATTTTTCTTTTGATCAAAAAATTTTTACTTGCGTAAATTGAAGAAAAAATAATCTATAATAATATATATTGCTGACTGACAAGAAATCAGCTGAATCAGTAAATGAAACGCATTAAAATTTTCGAACTTTAGCGCAAAACATAATTCGGTGAATAAAAACATATTAAACACATTAAAGAATTTATAATAAAATATGGTATAATTTAATTTTATAGTTCAGTACCATGCAATGTCGAAAAAGCTTATAAATCTAAATTCAAGACCAAAATTTTCCAAATTTATTTCCGGCCTTATTGTTAGGATCCATCACTTGGCAAAACTGATAGAGCTGGAGATAGGTTTCAATTTAGAATTGTTGAACTTATATTTGGTTTATTATTTCGCACATTTCTAAAAAATTACCAAGCGAAGCCTGAGTCATGAATATAACAATAAGTAGTAGTTAAAATTCTAAAAAAGCTCAAAAAATTCTTGTTGAGGCTAAGGTTAAGGAGGCTAAGGATTGTAGTATTTTGTATATAATTTATAATTCGTATAATTCACTAATTACATGCATACAGCAGAAATCGCTTCAGCTGGCAATTTATTCTAGTAATTTATGCTGAATAAAAAAAGTTCCATCATCTAAGTTTTTCGATCGCTGCCTCCTATAGCGTTTAAAAATGGTTTACAATGATCAATGTGGAATTCAAACATCAAAACTAGAATGAGTGAAAATCACATCTTGCTTAATGCTTAAGCTTATGCTTGGGCTTAGCAGTGATATTCATTCAGCGTTCCCCTGGAAATAAAAAGTTTGGTGAGTAGCGATAAGCAAAATTGAACTAAGGAAAAAAGAGAAATCTCAAATCTAAAGTTGCGAGTTTAGTGTTATTTTTCAATTATCGTCGATGCGACACTTTATGGTTGAATCTTTTCTTTCCGTTGATTTGTTTGATTTTTCATTTCATTTAAAAATTTTACTTACTCGAAATCAAGAAAGAATCGCAATAGCACATTTAGCTGATTGAATAAATAACAAATACTAATAAATAAATCAGCTGAAACAATAAACAAAATGCGTATAAATTTATCAATTTTATCAAGGCGCAAATCATTGCTCAATCTAGCTGGACGTGCAGTAATGTTCTTCTCCCAAGTACTTTTCGTAATATTCGCTATTTTCTGTGTGAATGCCACTTTCTATCCTTATCGGCCATTTCTTGGTACGTATAACTCCTTTCTTAGAATTTGAAATGTTTTAAAAGCATCGGCAAATTGCGACTCGTTCATGAGAAAGTCGCTTGAAATTCTCAATAACGATAAATATATCGCTATCGGTGATTATGGGAGTGAATATTAAATCGTATTTTAGCTTGCAGAATGCACAATCAGTGCCGTGTTTTCGAATCCTGTTTCCGCAATGAATGCAAATTGGATTTTATTGGTAAGTTTGATTGGTTCCTTCTAGCAGATTTTTTAAAAGATAACCTATAATTTCGTCTCGAATGAAATCACAAAAATTTCTTCAGATTGTCCAGGTGGTGTTTGTGCACCGCATCACGTTTGCGTAGCAGGCCGATGTTTGCGGGATCCACTAGCACCTGCAGGTGATTGGAAAATGTCCAAGATATTTTCTATGTTTTTTCAAGAAATAAAAAACTTGCACTTATGACAGGAGTGAAGTTAACGGAGTGAAATTTGAGAATAGCGTAAAGCCATGTGAAGTTGAGGATGAGTGCTTTAAATCAAGTCAATGCAAAGATGCGCCCAGACTTTTGCGAGATATGAGGAACGTTAAAACTGCACGATTCTCTCTTTATTCAATTCCATTCCACCAGGCTGAATTACTTGAATTTATTTATTTATTATCTTGAATCTATTATTTCTTAGGGAAATCACTAAAATTTATTTCAGCATGCCCGGATGGATGGAGGCAAAATGATCGGTTCAATGCATGTTATATCGCTGTGTGTTTTGCCGAATCATT